>MU912145.1:19037-35242 GCA_036418165.1 Cooperia oncophora | reverse complement strand
GCATAAGGTGAAGAATGGGAGTGATTGGATGAATTCTCCACCTTTTGGTGCCAGCTCTTTCTCCTTACCAATTTGTCGCAACTTTCGCGCGACCTGTTCAATCTCCTGCCCTTCTAACGGCCGCAATGACAAGCTACGAGGTCGGTCACCCATTCAGAGGGACAATGCCAATCACAGTGGAAGGAGGTCTAGCTAGTCCAAAGCCGAAAGTACTCGGAAGCGCACGATCAGGCATTCAAAGGCCAACTTCTAGGACAGAATTATCACTGATACCCGCTACTTTTTATGTAACTCGAAACTTCAAACGGAAAGGCATAGAATATCAAGGCACAACAGTCGCAAAGAAGCCAGCTCTTTCCGGTACAACCACTTCTATGCAGTAATGCTACCCGATTCGATGAAAATTGGCCGAGCGACGATGCGATTGCAACCGCGTTGTCTACAAACAACAGCCGCAGCAGTAAATCGAAAAAGCAGTACGGCAGGCACACGTTCCGGTCCTTCACAGAATCAAAGCACTTCCACCATTTGCCAATCATCATCCTCTTCATCCGTTCACCGCGAAAACGCGTAAGTGGCTAAAGTGATGGCGAAGATTATCCAGCTCGAGGGAGAACCGTAAAGACCAGAGCAGAATCGGAACTCACCAAGAGGCAGTTGGCGTTGAAAGACCAGGTTTTGGATATGGTCCAGAATTCGCTAGTGTTGCGAACAAACTATCGCCCTTGAGGACAACATGTTGAATACTTATTCAAATGGCTTTGGAAGCAGAGAAAGACAAATCGGCAATCGTGCCATCTGTTGATGCGAAGGAGTCTGAAATCTCTAAGCTCAAACATGAGATGGGCGAGAGAATGGAAGACATTGGACGTCTGATATCGCATCCAGCTGCAAAGCGTGACGAGCTCCGACGCCATGCGACTGCTACACAACACCGTCGTTGATTTGGAGAGCCAAATTCATGTAGCAGCCGTGTGCGACCGCCATTTGGTCAGGAATTGGATGTACCAATAAATCATTCGCGATGTCCAAAAGCTCTTCAACCAGGCTCGATCAGGGCAAAGGATCGCGAAGTATTGTTTCAACGCGTATTTGGTCCAGATATGAGTAAAACTCGTGGGTTTAACGTCGTAGAAGAACTCATTTTGTCCTGCCCCCACGTTTATAATGTGTCAATTATAGCATACGGACAAACTGGCACTGGATAAACGCACACATTGAGAGGAAATTAAGGCGATTCGGATGGTACTGTCCTCGAGTGTAAAATATGTTTTCCAGTCTAGAGATAAACTGGCGGATTTGGACTGAACGTTTGAGTTCAAGGCATCATACATTGAAGTGTATAACGAAGAAGTGTATGACCTTCTTGGTGAACGGCAAAAAGTTAAATATTAAGATGGGATCGGGCAACACTTGTGTGATCGACTTGAAATATAATGAAATCAATCATACAAATGAAATCGAGGACATTTTCGCAGTTACGGACAGGACAAAGTCGACTGCAGCTACGAAATGCAACGGGCAATCGAGCAGAGGCCACGCCGTGATCGAACTTGCAATCCAATGGCTTGACAAGACTTCAGGAGCTTCTCAAACCGCCTGCCTGCATCTGGTCGATCTTGCTGGCTTTGGAAAGTCGAGGAATCCGGTGCTGAAGGCGAGCGCTCAGAGGAAATGGCACACGTCAACGCAGCACTGTCCAATTTGCAGAACTGTATCCGATGTCAGCTGAGCAAGAATCAGCACATACCATATCGTAATTCGAAGCTGACAGTGATTCTGCGTGACAGCCTTGGAGCTGGTAATTCGAAGACGATGATCATCACAGCTCTGCATCCGGCTGCAACTCAAATTGCGGAAAAAACGAAGTTTGGAGTTTGCTCAGCTGATGAGCATGACCAAGATTGGCTCCGCAAAGAAGCAAGAGCAATGAAATCATCAAGTGGTTACATTTATGATACTGATAAATGTTTTCCTGTGTATAGTTCACAATGTGATCTCAGTTTTACCAAGCAACTTCAACTTTGTATGAGTTTTACGATTTCGTTGATTTTGTTTTGAATGCACCGAGAAGATTTCTATTTGTGGTTTGAGAGTAAAAGATTGTGCGTTTAAAAAGATGATGTCGTGACGCGGAGGGCCTGCCCGCTCCGGTAACTTGCGCACGACACTCGAAGCGGAGGAACCGGAGGAGCTACCACTCTGCGGACACACGCTGGGGGGGGGGGACAGATGAAGGTGGAACTGACGAGCAGAGAGGGAAGGAACAGGGCGGATTGCCCGATGTTGAGCCTGCAGTGCGTCGGTTACGGTGGTGCGCGGGGACCCCAGCTTGGATCCTGACATTGCTCACTCAAACAGCTGGCCGAACTCGTAGTTTGCCTTCGTGGCTGCGGCCATGGACAGGCAGGACACCGGTGAAGTCGTGAGGGAGTCTCGGAATAATTCATTTTCGCCATTCAAAACGGAAAGAGTTAGTAATGGAACAGTCGCGCGACCCGTAAACCTTTGGAAATGAAAACTGGGCATTGCCGCTCCAGTGCGCGGAGCCGTGCCCTCATTGCGAGTGGGTCGCGTTTTCATTGCGCATTTTTGACTGTAGAGGTGAGACATCCTACATGCTTGTGGACCATATCACCATGTCCGAGGAAGAAGCCTAAACATCAGATGAACGCGGTGCGTGCCTTTGATTTACCATTTTTCTGTTTCTGTAACAACTTTAGAATCCCTACGGAAATTAATGAGGATTAAGATAATTGGCACTATTTACCCTTTACTGCCCCAGTCATCCGAAATCAGGCCAGTTCCTGACCGACTTTTTTCTCCGTGGGCAGAATTTGCTGAAAACTTGGCTCCAGGGGTAGTTTGACCCGCTGAACACGAATATCGCATTCGCTCAGCCCGAAACTTCCTGGCGCCCGCGCCACAGGCGCCAATGATTTGGGGTATTTTGGCGCCGGCGCCCGTGGCGCGGGCGCCAGGAGGTTTCGGGTGAGCGGATGCGATATTCGTGTTCAGCGGGTCGAACTACCCCTGGAGCCAAGTTTTCAGCAAATTCTGCCCACGGAGAAAAAAGTCGGCCAGCAACTGGACTGGGGCAGTAAAGGGTAAATAGTGCCGGATAATTAGTTTAATTCTCTTTCAACAGACTTCGATCAACGTTCCGCTGATGACATTTTGGCAAAATACCAACCAGCCGCTGCACAGTTCCCAGATGAGGTTCAACCACCAGTTGAACTAGCTTCATCAGCCTCAGAAAGTGCACCATCCGAGCAAGTGATCACGTATTATTCACCTGATAATCTCACGGAATGCAGGTAAGACTGTTTATTTATTTATTCTTCCATTCTCTCGCCCATCTCATGTTTGAGCTTAGAGATTTCAGACTCCTTCGCATCAACAGATGGCACGATTGCCGATTTGTCTTTCTCTGCTTCCAAAGCCATTTGAATAAGTATTCAACATGTTGTCCTCAAGGGCGATAGTTTGTTCGCAACACTAGCGAATTCTGGACCATATCCAAAACCTGGTCTTTCAACGCCAACTGCCTCTTGGTGAGTTCCGATTCTGCTCTGGTCTTTACGGTTCTCCCTCGAGCTGGATAATCTTCGCCATCACTTTAGCTACTTACGCGTTTTCGCGGTGAACGGATGAAGAGGATGATGATTGGCAAATGGTGGAAGTGCTTTGATTCTGTGAAGGACCGGAACGTGTGCCTGCCGTACTGCTTTTTCGATTTACTGCTGCGGCTGTTGTTTGTAGACAACGCGGTTGCAATCGCATCGTCGCTCGGCCAATTTTCATCGAATCGGGTAGCATTACTGCATAGAAGTGGTTGTACCGGAAAGAGCTGGCTTCTTTGCGACTGTTGTGCCTTGATATTCTATGCCTTTCCGTTTGAAGTTTCGAGTTACATAAAAAGTAGCGGGTATCAGTGATAATTCTGTCCTAGAAGTTGGCCTTTGAATGCCTGATCGTGCGCTTCCGAGTACTTTCGGCTTTGGACTAGCTAGACCTCCTTCCACTGTGATTGGCATTGTCCCTCTGAATGGGTGACCGACCTCGTAGCTTGTCATTGCGGCCGTTAGAAGGGCAGGAGATTGAACAGGTCGCGCGAAAGTTGCGACAAATTGGTAAGGAGAAAGAGCTGGCACCAAAAGGTGGAGATTCATCAAATCACTCCCATTCTTCACCTTATGCACGTACAAGTAGAAACAAGGAAAAACTTGTTGGGAAAAGAAAACCCCCAAAGCAGAGATGGTCTGTTTCGCCTTTTCCCCCAGACCAACCGTCGTTGTCTCGCCAACCCCCAGACTCTTTGGCGAAGTAGGGTCAAAGAAAAAAGGGCACAGACTACACGTGGAAGGAGTTCAGAGAAAGGATAGAACAGGAAGTTGTAAGATGGGTGCACGTGCAAAACTCATGCATTAGAAATGAGGTTAACGGAATAAGAAAGAAAAATGAAAGAAGGGTATCACGCGAAGTGTGAACAATACGTGTAAACGGAAGAATTTTGTACTGGTACTTGTACTTTGTACTGGTAGGCTAAACCAACTGAGGGAATGAGGGTGGGTATACGACACTTATGACACGGTTGAAACTAAGTACAAAAGGTTACAACAAAAATTGAAATGATAAAATGAGAAACTATTGAACACCGCTGCTAACGAGACTACTTCGAACCAGTCTACCTATCATTTTATAGTTACTTGCGATTGAGTATTTATAACTGATAAATCAGTTTCTGCAAATACATTTCACTATGCTAGTAATAATGAAGTCTTCTTCGTGAGTTTTTCAAAAGTGTCGTGACCATGTGCAATATTTTTCTTACGGACATATCAAAGAACTGAGGTGTTTGCTAAGCTTAATGTTTCTGCGTATATAACAAAAGCTTTGTTAATAGGGGAAATATCTGTGCGACCAAAGGAGATTTGATTACATTGGAGCCAAATCATCCGTTTTATTATACAACTTATAACTAATTCTACCAATCAATGGTGATTAATGATGTTCTATAGTTGTGGTCAAGTCTGAGTAATGCCCATTTCGTACATAAGGTTGATAAGGTAGAACTTCTTGCAGATAATGCCATAGTTATTATTTGCTTTGTCAAGAGGGCAGAAAACGTATTTTTCCTGATATTGTTTGATTAAGTCGAAAGGTACGCGTTCTTCTACATTTTCGACATTAGTCTTTGCCAGTAAACGTTTCACATTCTCACGGTAACATATACGAAAATTTTTCTGTTATAGATTGACTTAATGATTGCGAACGCAAAAAAGCAGCAGTTTTGGAGTGGAGACCCTGCCTAGGCTTACAGAGGCTTTTCACAGATTGCAGGTGGGGAGGGGGCCCATGTATGAATTAGTGGGTGCAAAATGTCCTACTGCATAAAAAAAACCGTCAGAAACGCTAGAATTAAGACCCGTTCATTCCACGTTGCGATGTAGAGACACCAAGCCGCGAGGAAGGGGGGGGGGAGCCTCCCCCCCCTTCCTCGCGGTTTGGTGTCTCTACATCGCAACGGGGAATCATCTAGAGCTTGCGTGAGACAGTTTTCGGTTGGTTCTGAGCTTCTCGAAGATGGCTATGAAGGAGGTTCACTGGGACTCTACCTTTACCCCTGGGGCTTGACGCCCACTCATCGGAACCTGGAATGGCACCAGCCGAATATACGTCGCAGTCAGGTCCGCAGCCTAGGTTAGGTATTGGATATATCTCTGGCACATGGATATGAAAGCGCAAGTCTTCCCTGTCGCCAGCCCGCATCTTCGGTCCGTAACGTCTATGGGACCTCGTCAACTTCAAATTCTGCCCAGGTCTCGGCGATCCCCCAGGCACCCAGTCCCGTTGCCATAAATTTCTGCCAATACGACCCCTCCCCTTCCCTAAGAATGGTCTCGTTACGACCCCCCCCCCCGACGTATTGCCCGCTGCTATTCTGCTAGCAGAGGACCAGGCAGGCAGCAGACGAACACCGAAAAATTGGGAGATCTGGGAAAATAAACGGTAAAAAAGACGAGATGGTAGTCAGGGATAAATGGGAGAAACCAAAGAAAATGAGCTATAATAATCCATAAATAAATGAACAAAAACAATAAACTATAAATTAAGCATAATAAGACAAAAAAGAAAATACGGGAAATGCACGTGCCAGCCCTCAAATATTAATTGTTTGCTGCCATCCAAAGTTGCAGTTCAGAGTTAGAGCACGCTTTGTGCCGTGGCATTGGAGCGAGCTATTTCACGGTTCGAATTCAGTTCCAAGCCAAGCACTCTGGGAATACCCTTCGCTTAAACACCCATAATTTCTTCGAGAACAGAGCTTCTGAAGAGGAGAAAGCAGGGCTGTGAAGCAACAGGTTGGCATTGTTAACCGAATTTAAGCGACTCCCAAAAATCCCCTCTTAAAGAACTTTCCCCGTTGTAGACCCGTCGTTAAGCTCTTATGCTTTGAACAGCTCTTGTGGTCACGTACTTCTTACAGCTCTTGTCTTGTAGCATGGGGCTGATCTCACTCACAGTCCAGCAACGATTCAACCAAGTCTGTTTTGAACTGATTCATTCTCTTTCTCCCTATCAAATTCTTGTATGCTTTCAAGCAACACCACTGCTTTTGCGTTATCAAATGGAGAAATATTTCCTCGCATCATCTCGAATTATTCTCAACGCTATCAAAACTCCTAGTCTTTTTACGCCTGGAAAAGCGTCTTTTTCTGCTGAGTTTTTGTCGTAATGTGATCGTTTTATTTGCTTCTAGTATACACATTGGTTCACTTTATGACTGTTCTCTGAACCAGATTTTCTGATCCAACCTTAGGACAGGCGCCTCGTTGAATTATATACGTATCACGCTTGCCGCGTTCAAATGAGCCGCGTGTCCCACGTAGCCGAAAAAGGAAAAACCCGCGCGGTCGTGAGCGTGTTGAAAATATATAGCAGCATATCTGTGTCCCAGTGACCACGCGTCGCGGTGCAGCGCGTGCGCCGAAACACTAATTTCAAAAGGGCTCGATCAGTAATAGTAAATTACTTCTATATTCACCACGCATATGTTTTGATTGCCTATTTCTGTTAACCAGTTGATCAGATTTGCCGGCAATCACAATGATAAAAACCAGAGAAAGGCAACTCAGAATGATACTGTTGCTTGACATTACTGGTTAAATTAAACTGGCTGGGTGAAACACACTGGATGCCATATCAATGTACTTTGCATATAAATTTCATTTATCTATTTTATTCATTTATTTTGGCATCCCCAGGATGTGTCCCCTGGGAGGAGAAAAAATTGAAAACATAGGTCAATTAAAACACACCAGATATCATAGAATTCCTGAGATTTAGCTCGATTTTTTAAATTTAGTTCAGCAGCTGATGTCAGAGGTGGCTCCACTCCAGAATGAGCCCAAAGTAGCACTCAGAGCTCCACTCGCACCTCGGTTCACCGGGTTTAGCATCAGAATATGTGCAATCGCATTAAGCGATTAGATGGTGACGAGGCGGTGGCCGTAAATTGAGTGGCCCAAACAGATGCTTCCAAGCCACGATAACATCAGAATGAAAAACATGAAGTTGTCGTATGATATCGGATGTGACTTGACCTATAGATGCCGATTTTTTTTTAAGATCTTGAGAGCAGTAATTTCAATTTTCAACTGTGAAAGGAGATTAAAAAAATATGGTCGATACAGAAAATTCGTAGCCAGGTAATATTGGAGCTTGACTAGACAAGGATATGTTTTAGCATGACATTCAGTGAGTTACACGAGCGATGGTTTTTCAGTCGGTTGCCGTATCATTATGAGTTCTGATTAGGTAGTGGAGATTATCAGGTCACGGCATATCCTTTGCCGCTCACTTCACTATTTTGTTATTTCCCCTTTTCGGACATCATCCATCACTGATCGCCAGAAAACACATCTGACTATCACTTCAACGGACTACCCTCGCGCATATCAACTCATTTGGTAAAAGCCTCGCCTTTGTCAACAACACAAGGCGTAAACTTCACACGTTGCTCACTAAAGGCGCAAGTCTCGCAGAAGCCGTATCCATGCATCAGCTCAAAATAGTGCTCTATGCCCCGCAGCAGTCGCTACGCCGCAAGCCACTCATCATAGTCCCAATGCACAGGGCCTCACAAACGTCTTTTTGTCGAAACTGTCGCACGCCTCGCAGTTGTTTTTATTCGCAGCAGCCGAGAGCGATGGGAAACCGCTAGGGGATATTTTGCTTTCCTCAGGGTATTCCAAGTGCCCTTCTTTCGTTATCACGGGCTCTTGCGCATTAGGCGAGGAAAAATCTCTCCCTCACGCAAATCCACTTCCAGCTCTGCAAAATCACATTTCTTGTACATCGCATCTCGCCGTCATTAATCATCACGCTGCAAAACTCTACCGCAACCGACGCTGCAAGTGGTCGAAGCAACTGACCACGACGACAACAACGCAGCAGCCGAAGACGAGGATCATTATTTGTTGGTTGCACTTGTTCCGCATGACACATATTTCATTACTGTACATTACTCGCACTGTCACTTACTGTAGGCAACCGTACATTTACTTCTCACCGTACATTCCAATCGACTAACCTGCACTCATGAGAAGCTACGGGAACCACATCAAAGTAGGCCCCACCGGTAGCTGTCGTTGCTAAGTCTGTCTTCCCTTTTCGCCGCCCCCCAGTGTCGTGACTTTCGTGCTGATCCGGGTTTGTACGTGCATAAGGTGAAGAATGGGAGTGATTGGATGAATCTCCACCTTTTGGTGCCAGCTCTTTCTCCTTACCAATTTGTCGCAACTTTCGCGCGACCTGTTCAATCTCCTGCCCTTCTAACGGCCGCAATGACAAGCTACGAGGTCGGTCACCCATTCAGAGGGGACAATGCCAATCACAGTGGAAGGAGGTCTAGCTAGTCCAAAGCCGAAAGTACTCGGAAGCGCACGATCAGGCATTCAAAGGCCAACTTCTAGGACAGAATTATCACTGATACCCGCTACTTTTTATGTAACTCGAAACCTTCAGATCGGAAGAACGGCATAGAATATCAAGGCACAACAGTCGCAAAGAAGCCAGCTCTTTCCGGTACAACCACTTCTATGCAGTAATGCTACCCGATTCGATGAAAATTGGCCGAGCGACGATGCGATTGCAACCGCGTTGTCTACAAACAACAGCCGCAGCAGTAAATCGAAAAAGCAGTACGGCAGGCACACGTTCCGGTCCTTCACAGAATCAAAGCACTTCCACCATTTGCCAATCATCATCCTCTTCATCCGTTCACCGCGAAAACGCGTAAGTGGCTAAAGTGATGGCGAAGATTATCCAGCTCGAGGGAGAACCGTAAAGACCAGAGCAGAATCGGAACTCACCAAGAGGCAGTTGGCGTTGAAAGACCAGGTTTTGGATATGGTCCAGAATTCGCTAGTGTTGCGAACAAACTATCGCCCTTGAGGACAACATGTTGAATACTTATTCAAATGGCTTTGGAAGCAGAGAAAGACAAATCGGCAATCGTGCCATCTGTTGATGCGAAGGAGTCTGAAATCTCTAAGCTCAAACATGAGATGGGCGAGAGAATGGAAGACATTGGACGTCTGATATCGCATCCAGCTGCAAAGCGTGACGAGCTCCGACGCCATGCGACTGCTACACAACACCGTCGTTGATTTGGAGAGCCAAATTCATGTAGCAGCCGTGTGCGACCGCCATTTGGTCAGGAATTGGATGTACCAATAAATCATTCACGATGTCCAAAAGCTCTTCAACCAGGCTCGATCAGGGCAAAGGATCGCGAAGTATTGTTTCAACGCGTATTTGGTCCAGATATGAGTAAAACTCGTGGGTTTAACGTCGTAGAAGAACTCATTTTGTCCTGCCCCCACGTTTATAATGTGTCAATTATAGCATACGGACAAACTGGCACTGGATAAACGCACACATTGAGAGGAAATTAAGGCGATTCGGATGGTACTGTCCTCGAGTGTAAAATATGTTTTCCAGTCTAGAGATAAACTGGCGGATTTGGACTGAACGTTTGAGTTCAAGGCATCATACATTGAAGTGTATAACGAAGAAGTGTATGACCTTCTTGGTGAACGGCAAAAAGTTAAATATTAAGATGGGATCGGGCAACACTTGTGTGATCGACTTGAAATATAATGAAATCAATCATACAAATGAAATCGAGGACATTTTCGCAGTTACGGACAGGACAAAGTCGACTGCAGCTACGAAATGCAACGGGCAATCGAGCAGAGGCCACGCCGTGATCGAACTTGCAATCCAATGGCTTGACAAGACTTCAGGAGCTTCTCAAACCGCCTGCCTGCATCTGGTCGATCTTGCTGGCTTTGGAAAGTCGAGGAATCCGGTGCTGAAGGCGAGCGCTCAGAGGAAATGGCACACGTCAACGCAGCACTGTCCAATTTGCAGAACTGTATCCGATGTCAGCTGAGCAAGAATCAGCACATACCATATCGTAATTCGAAGCTGACAGTGATTCTGCGTGACAGCCTTGGAGCTGGTAATTCGAAGACGATGATCATCACAGCTCTGCATCCGGCTGCAACTCAAATTGCGGAAAAAAACGAAGTTTGGAGTTTGCTCAGCTGATGAGCATGACCAAGATTGGCTCCGCAAAGAAGCAAGAGCAATGAAATCATCAAGTGGTTACATTTATGATACTGATAAATGTTTTCCTGTGTATAGTTCACAATGTGATCTCAGTTTTACCAAGCAACTTCAACTTTGTATGAGTTTTACGATTTCGTTGATTTTGTTTTGAATGCACCGAGAAGATTTCTATTTGTGGTTTGAGAGTAAAAGATTGTGCGTTTAAAAAGATGATGTCGTGACGCGGAGGGCCTGCCCGCTCCGGTAACTTGCGCACGACACTCGAAGCGGAGGAACCGGAGGAGCTACCACTCTGCGGACACACGCTGGGGGGGGGGGGACAGATGAAGGTGGAACTGACGAGCAGAGAGGGAAGGAACAGGGCGGACTGCCCGATGTTGAGCCTGCAGTGCGTCGGTTACGGTGGTGCGCGGGGACCCCAGCTTGGATCCTGACATTGCTCACTCAAACAGCTGGCCGAACTCGTAGTTTGCCTTCGTGGCTGCGGCCGTTGGACGGGCAGGACAGCGAAGAAATCGTACGAAAGTCGCGACGTCGAAGTGTTAAGGAGAAAGAGCTGGCACCAAAAGGTGAAAACTCATTCGACACTGCCCATTCTTCACCTTATGCACGTACAGTCGCAGTAACATGTGGTTCTATACGTTTCGGGAGTTTTTTTCTGCACTGCTGTACTAATTACCACCTCGTAATGCGTATTTGAGCCCGCGCAACGAATTACTTTTTTAAACGCAGGGCTTTCCTCTAAACAGTGATTCACTGCCTACTACCAAACCACTATGAAAATTCCACTACCAGTGTAGGATACTACTCCTTAAAGGGAGGACAAAGGCACAAAGTAACCAGAGGAAACGGATATAATTTTGGAGCTTTTCGTGCCGAGGCGTATCCCCTAGTCTTCCTCATCCATGACTCATGGCTCATTCCAACAGTGCATGGAGGAAGAAGTACCCCCAGTAATTCCAGCCACTCACTTGTTAACCGATACCGTGACATCGCAGCATTTATTGTGAATGTATTTTTTCGAGAAAAGAAAGCAAACAAAGAAGAGATTTCTTTTTTAATGATTCCCACCACTCAGGGGCCCATAATGTTTAACCTGTGGGTTGTAGGGCTACAGCATAAAGCCGTTGAGCTGGAGAGGGTCAGAGCGGCCTGGATGGCGTAACGGATAGCGCACTCGCCTCGGAAAGCGTGAGGTGCGGGTTCGACTCCCGCCTGGGTCACACTTCTTGCCCATAACTCAGCATTCTTGTGATAGCAAAGAGAAGTTTTTAGGGTGGAGGCCCTGTCTATACTAAGAGACGCATTTTGCAGACTGTAGGTGGATAGGGGAGCATATAAATTTGCGGTTGCTAAATGGCCTATTCATAAGTAGACTGCACAAAAAACCGTCAGGAACGTCAGAAATGAGGCCCTTCTCGTTTTCCTTGTTGGAGTAGCACGTACTACAACGAGAGAGGCAGAGACACCAGCCCGCGAGGTGACGGGCTAGAGACACGAAGCTGCTCACAAAGTCGAGAAACCCTATGAGGCCGCACCAAATGCGGCTATCCTGTGTGTGAGCGAAGGCTGAATCATACGACACGAGTCAGAAATCCCTCGGCTTTTTACCGCTCTCTGGAATGCCGAGTGACAGGTACTACACAGCGACCTGCTTATTGTATACGCAGGAGAGATTCCATCTAGTGGGTGATCGTGAAATAATCTTCAACCCTAAGGATAAGATCAATATCAAAGGCAAAAATGATGTAGAGGCCAACTAACCAGCAATGTGATTTTCACTCTGGCTATTTGGGATCGCAGAGTGGGCTGATTCTTGTTCTCGCCTAGACGAATTCCATTCACTAAGCAAGTCGGAAATTGTTGAGGAATGCGGTATCTGACGAAACGACGAGCCTGTCATTCCTGAACGGAAACGTGACTGCACATGCACAATATATGATATGCATTGCAGCTGCAGACGATCGTTATCACCACATACCTTTTCTTACTTTATCACCAACTTTCAGAAGGCCTTGTTGGAAAAGAGCAAACTTCTTTCGGCCGGAATTAGAAGGCGAGGATGGTGCATAGTAGGTCTCCACATCATGAGCGCTTCCTACAACCGATGAGTGCGAAGGAGAACTGAACGAGGAAGCACACGCTCCGGATGGTCCAGGTTGATCAGCGGACTGCTGCTTTTGGGGCTGAATGACATCGAGTTTCGAACAAGTACTGTTTCCAAAAATCAATGTGTACTTATATAGAAGAAAACTTGCGGAGCACACGATGCAACTCGCTCACAAACCACATTCGCGGAGCATTACAGAGAATTCCGTGAAATGTAATATTCAAGGAGTGGGGTGACAGAGTGGCGAGCGGTACTGCTATTGCAGAGGAAACAAAAAACGCAACAGTGACTACCTGTGCGCGTGCAGCAGTCAGTGAATCGGTTGGCCCTCCTATACGATCTATATGCCGATCTTCTCTGAAGCTGAAAAAAAAACTACTATTATGACAACGGCACTTATAACCCAGCATTTTGTGAGAGCCTGAGTCGTAGAAAGGAACACGGGATAAAGACCGTAATAAAAACCTTTGCGCAAAGTGTACTTCAGTGATTAAGTATAAAATAACAGACTTGCTCATCTCCGAATCCGCTTCACTACGGCTGTATGAGAATGAGCTGCCACTGCTATGTCGTCTTAGTCTTGCTCCACTATCCCCATGATGAGGTACGTCGACAAGCGGTTGCACACTGACGCATGGTACGGCGATATGCTGAACAAGACAGCGTATAAATTATCTGCATGGAGTTAGGATTACTGCTAACATACCGACGCTGCCGCGTCAGAGCTACCATTCCGTTCAGCTCGAGATATATCGTAGGAAACATCAGTGACCTAGAAGCATAGGACTTCAGCTCCAATATGTCAACTATGTTACAGTAAATAGTAAAGTCATAAATGACATAGCCGTCGCAGTTGGGCGACCCATTTTTGTGCTGCGGCACGCACCAACTCTGTCATAACAGTAATGACTTATTTAATGCGATGGTGAGTGCGCTCCTCCACGTGGTGCCACCGGGAACTGTGTTCGTTCCTGCGGTCTAAGCTAAAAGTGGATGCTCTAATGCAGGTGACAGGCCTTCATGATGGCCGACCTACGAATACCCCATGTCACATCACTGTGACGTAGCCATATATGCTCGGTGTTAATGCTACGGCGTCCGCGGGAGCCGGATGCGAGGGTCTCCGCAAAGACTGCATCGGGGGGGGGGGGGAACTCGGCTAGAACAAAAATCACGCAGCGTGTTGAAGGCTCGCGTCGCAACGCTGAACGTTACGACGTTGACTGGGCGTTCGCACGGATTGACAGAAGCGCTAGAGCGTAGAAGGATCAACATTCGCGCAGATATAATTCGACCACAGGTCAAAGGAAAGTAGTCGCGCCTTAGAAGCCGCTCTTTATGGTGGGCCAAAAACTACAAGTGGTGGCTGTAATTCTGTCTCAGCGATTTCGCGACTTGATTGCTAGCGTAGATCGATTTGACGACCATTTAATGAAGATTGTTGCTGCCGTCGAGCTAGACTGTACCACTTATGCTCTGCAAACTATGCTCTGTACAATCCAAGGACGAGTTCTGGGCTCTACTAGATGAGAAGACAGCCGAGGTAACGAAACACACCCCCCCCCCAGACGAGCCATTCGTATCCCTCCTTCGACACCTCTGCTGTAAGTAGGAAAGAAATAGAAAACTACAAACTTGTCGTCCTCGCTCCCGACCTCCATCGGCCTCGGAGTCGCTTGCTATTGCATCTAGAGACCACGTGTCACTTCTGTCTTCGGTAGCTCCACTAGCTCCGCAAAGCGATCCAGTACTAAAGTATGAAGATCACGAACTCTTATTTCGAAGTAGCGCGAAAAACTACCGGTTGACAGCACGCCCTCGATGATTGATGCCGTCTGGAGCGTCAACAGAGGGAAGGTGTGGTAGAAGAGGCAAAGATGGACCTTCATCATCAGAAGGCACCACATTGGTTGACCAGCTGTCAGACAATAGTGACCTTTGATCATCACCTAAACTTTTACAATAATAGTCGAGATAACAATTTTTGTCTGATTGACGACATTCTGAAGATATAAAGTAAATTACGTCTATTTTGCTGCGACATCGGCACAGTAAACTTCCCGAACTTTTCCTCAAGTCCCTCGGCATTCTGTTTACGCACGGCAACCGGGACCCCTGAAGGAAGTACACGCTGGGCAGCATCAGTTTCGCCACCCGCTGCCGTTGACACTGCTCCAAGGTCTGCCATCTCTTAAAATAGCTACTGTCTACGAGTTGGCCTTTGAAAACTTTGCACACTGTAAACACTGAAACTTACCGTTTTCCTGTCCCTCTCGCAAACCATGACTAGGGGCTTGACTCAACGGGGACTCTCGCCCATCAAGGCTTGCTGAACCGCGACCACTGAGCCCAGTTTCGTCAACATCGGATACATTATCAGGTATGGTAGAAGCTCCGTCCTCATCAAGCAGAAGCATTCTAAGAAAAGATTTTGATACGTATCCGAAAGCAATGAGTTCCTATTCACATTGCGCTCTATTTCTTTCTGTTACTTTCAGTGGAGCCGCATTCACATCTTGCGACTTACAAGGGAATGGCTTCAAGTTCCCATGCATCTTTGACTTGAGACCTAGGTACATTGATATAGTTTCTGATTACGAATATGCTACGGGGCCTCCCAGACGAGTACTGGGCTGTCAGATTTCGCGGAAATTCGGTTTTGAGAAGCTCTGCTGGTTGCCGACCGGTGCCACTGCGGCCTAGTGGTATCATTCTCTCTTCAGGCACGCCATCCCGTTTTGCTCCGTAGAAGCGGAAGTTTTTGCTTTCACTCCAATAACAGTTTTCTTACCAATTTTCGAAATTTCCATGAGTCAACAACCCAGCAGAGTGATTAGATCAAGTATCTGACCTGGTAGATCAAATTAGAATTGTTCACTGTATACCCCTGACGACGCTTATCACCTCACCGAGAATGCGAAGTTTGGACCAAATCAGTTTGACCAGAAACTTGTTACTGGGGGTAGTTTGACCCCTGAATACGAACATCACATCCGTTTAACGCGGAGGCAACAGGCTACCTCACTATAGATGCACGATAACAACGTGAAAAGCGCCTGGTGCTGGCGTCTTCAAGGCTAACGTTTTCATGCTCAACGGAAGCAATGTTGGCAGCCCGGAAGTAGAAAGGCTTCTAGAGGAAGCATTTCAGTGGATTCTGTGTTTTATGATGACTTCGCCAGCGCGTCCCAGCTTTTTACGGCGCATGCTACACACGTTTTCCGTCAAACGGTCGTGATATATGCATTCAAAGGGTTAAACTACCCACAGGAACAAAATTCTGGTCGCTCCAAAGTCAGATATTGATCAGCTTGCTCTGTTGTCGTTAATTCGCAGAAATTTCAAGAACTAGTGTGAAAGCTGTTATCAGAGCGAAAGCAAAAAGTTCCGCACCGACGGGGAGCAAACCCTCAGAATCGTCCCCTTTCAGCCGGACCGCTACCACTACGCCACA
>MU912143.1:42619-73276 GCA_036418165.1 Cooperia oncophora | reverse complement strand
ATTGAATTCAGCAACCTAGCCGCCTATCTCCGTCAAAACTAGAGTTATCGCTACAAAACAAAAAATCGGCGACACAAAGCTTAGCTATGCCTGCCCCCCTGCGTCCTCTCGCCTAGATAGTGTCTCTACATGGCGTGAGCTAATCCACATCATAAAATGGCGCATCGTATCCTGGACAAAGACTGTCCTCTTGCCCAAAACATTTCGCTGGTCAGAGGTTTTAAGTGTGAGCATGAGAGCCAGCATCGCTGTCTTGTTTTGGGTTCTTCCTTGGAGTATGGGCCTAGACTAGACTTACTGCCACACTAGTACATGGCTTTTGATTATGAGTTGACCCCTTTTTCACCCTGAATCGCCTAATTAATGTCGTTTTTGGTTCCTGTTGAAACGTAACTTTTAAAAAATGGTTTTTTATTAGTCAAATATACAGTGTTGTTCACTGCTGATGAAGGGGCGTGTCAGAGAGACCAATTCCGGCAGCCCGTCCTCTATTGTCGAAGCAGGTAAACGACATTTGGTGGAAAACGACTGATACCACCGATATGGCTATGTTCTGTCGCAGGCCGAAGTAAAACAAGGGAAAGAAAGGGGTGGGCGCCGCGCTAAACTGAGCCCTCCTGACACGCCCTATCGTCGGAAGCGAACAAGACTGTACGCTACAAATATAACTTCAGGGTGCTTGCTGTCTTGCCATTTCATCTCCTGCTGTCACGATCAAGTCAATTGAATGTGCTATCATCGACTATGCGTTCATGCAAGGCTGGATCCACGTTCGCCCAGCAGTTGAGAATACCGGAAAGCGTATTGCTATCATCGGATCTGGACCTGCAGGTCGATATTCTTCAGCAGTTGAACGAGACCTTGTTCTCTTCGCACCTTCTATTCACAAAAGTTTCAGGAATGGCTGCTGCCGCTCAGCTGGTCAAAGTCGGTCATACTGTGGTTGTATATGAACGGAAGAACCGTGTTGGTGGTCTACTAAGGTGGGTAATCGGTAGGAATGAAGCGTTCAGTAGGAGTAGGGATGTTGTTTAGGTACGGTATTCCGTCGATGAAACTCGATAAATATATTGTCGATCGACGGGTTAAGCTACTTGAGGAAGAAGGAGTCCGTTTCCTAACGAACACTGAAATCGGAAAGCATGTTCCAGCAGATTTCCTCCTGAAGGTTTGTGCCCTACCAGCGGTCGAACCCCTGTTACCTTGCAGGACCAATGATCCCATTTCAGGACAATGACGCTATCATTGTCTGCACTGGTTCAACTACACCACGCGATTTGCCGGTAGGTTCTCATTACGCGTTATTTACGTAGCGGAAGTTATCTGGTAATTTCTAGGTAAGCGGGCGAGATGCAAAAGGGATCTGCTTCGCGATGGAGTTCTTGGAAAAGAGCCAACGCCGCCGTGCTGGTGATGATGTTCCTTGGGAAGGATTGGATGCAGCTGGCAAACGAGTAATAATTCTTGGAGGTGGTGACACCGCTACTGACTGTATCGCTACTAGTAATCGTTTGGTAAGCATGAAATCATTTCTTTTCAAATTCTTTTGAAATCATATTTATAATTATACCAGTGATAGTGAATGATGTTACTGAAAAAGCTGAAAAAGTGAAAAGCGAGAGAGTCTCCGCCTATTTCTCATCCCAACGGCTTAGCGTACTGTCTCTCTAAGTTTATAATTAGTTAACCTGGAAGTGGATTTGTTCACAGTTGAACACAATTACTGCTATTACTACAATCACTGTGATACAGTTATTCCGTTTTTTACATCATATGGAATTGACAACAAAATAAAGTGAACGCCAAAATTTGTAGTCAGACCCATTCTAATCGATAGTAAAAATAGGGTGCCAAGTCTGTGCAAGCGTTCGAGATCCTGCCAAAGCCGTCCGACGGTCGTAAGCCAGAGAATCCATGGCCAGAATGGCCAGTGATCTTCAGAGTCGATTATGGACATGAGGAAATGAGATTGAAGACTGGAAAAGATCCGCGAACGTATTCGATCTCGACCAAGGTTCGTTTCTTCTTCCGTTGCTCACACTACTAGTGTAAGCTAGTTAATCGTTTTCAGGCTTTCTTGACCGCTGAAAACGCTGCTGGCATCAAGGTGGTCACCGGTCTTGAAATTGTTGAGGTTGCATGGGAAAAGGACGAGAAGGTAACGTAGTAGTTTTGGTTCTGATTTTTTTTCAATGAAGTCCTTCTATTTCAGCAGGAATTGGAAGAGTCCTATAAACGTCATTTAGTCTTTTAACTATATTTATTTCAAACCTATACATTTTAGGGAGCTTGGAAACTGATAGAAAAGCCGGACACGATGCGGACGGTCGAATGCGATCTGTGCATACTCGCGATGGGCTTCGTCGGCCCTGAGAAGGTGAGAAGCTGAGCCATAATTTTTTGAAAACCCCCGAAGTGAAGTTGTGATTTCAGACTGTCATCGAACAATTGGGTCTCAAATCCGATCCAAGGTCTAATATTCTGACACCCAAGGACAAGTATAACTCAGATGTAGCCAAGGTAAATCGTCTCCACCTAAATTTATATGTAGAATACACTCAAGGGTAGTGTTATTCATCACGGATGCCGGGGCATGTCAGGGGGTGGGGCGAGAGAGGGCTGAATTTGGCGCAGCGTCTGTTCTCCACCAATCAGCCAAGGAGCGTGTTCCGCATGTTGTCCGCTCGAAACTGCACGGGAAAGGGATTGGAGGATAGTGTTACCCACAAAGATTTTCGGTTATACTGTGTTATTTGCTTTTGTGGGAACGCGTACAGTGTGTTCCTTTGTTCAGGCAAAATCTAATACTGTGTGGTCCACATCTGGGCGCAAAAAGGGGGTTACCAAGTACGTGGCTGCGAGTGCAACGGCTACAAGGTGCCTTACGAGAAAGAGGCGTAGACGATCATATGATTAAGAAAGAAGAGTCCGCAAGGGAACACGCAGAGGTCGCCGGAAAGCCCGTTCTTGCTCTTCGATATGAATTGTGCATCTTGGAGCGGGGTTGAAAAACTTATGGACTATTGAATAATTTGGAGAATTTATGTAATTTTAGAGTAACTAATTAACACGGTATACATATCAGGTGTTTGCTGCGGGTGATTGTCGCCGTGGTCAGTCTCTGGTGGTATGGGCTATTCATGAAGGCAGACAAGCTGCTCGACAGGTAAGACTGCCCACAAGTTTGTTGATTTTTACTCAGATCATATTTACGGGAAGCCGGTAACGATTACGTTAACTCTATAAAACGGAGATTTCACGGCTTTCTGGCTCGTTCACGAACGTACGCAGTTTGCACGTTATTGATTAGATGTAATAGCTTTGCTGGAAGCTTTTGCGGTGACGGTGCTGGGACATACGCTCCATATCCCGGAGTGAGGAAGGACGTGGCCACGTACCGCAACATGGTGTTACATGCGATTTTCTGGGATATTTCTACTTGGAACAACCTTCATCTTGTTCAGTTCTGGATAAGACACATTATAGTTCTCACGAAGCCACAGTATTCCACCAAAATCGCCTGTCTTCTTCACGCAATCACGCCCTTCCCATCCCCATGTTATGGAGTGCATATTGTCGCATAAATAACTCGCTGATATAAAGGGGTAACAAAAAAATTACTGGTATCATACAATTACTAGGTGACAGGCCAGCAGCTATTGTCCCTTGACTGTGCGTCCCGGAGAAAACACATTAACGCTAACGTAGGATTTTTCGGTGGTGCAGTAGCGCGACATGGTCTGTATTTATATCTCATGTGCTGGCCCTCCTGCAGTACCATATCACATTTGAGATACAGTAATGAGGAATGACCAAAGTCACTATTCTGTACAGTATACGTACTGGGGACGGAACGGGGAATATCTCGCAGGAAAGCTCATCAGGAGATGGCTTACTTATAGAAAACCTTGAAAAAATTTCAAAGATGCTGTGCAAAAATCGTAGGATTTGGATGGCCTTTACTAGGTGGTTGACTCAATTTTTTTCTGCTCTTCCGTGTTAAATGAGTTAGGTCCCCGGGCGAATGCAGCGCATATAACGCCGCTTGCGACAGGTCCCGCAAGCAAAGTATCGTAATCAGTTGTTCTCCATTGCGCCACGGCTAGGGGAGCAAGAGGGGTCACTCATACTACAAGTCAGTGTAGAAGTAAACGAACAATAATCTAATGAAGATACTGATATCTAATGAAGAGCTGTATGTTACCAAGTAGTGTAACTCAAATGCCGCGATTAGCGATTGAGCAGAGATCACAACCATTTTGCCTGTCTATTTGGCGCACCCCTCCTACAGTATCTTTCTACGAAAGGAGAGGCGCAAAGGTGTGAAGGTGGAAAGCTGGAGAGTCTCCGCCCATTCCTCAGCCCATCCAATTACTACGAAATGTTTCTTTAGGTCTGTAATTTCTTGATTTCAGGTCGATGAATATCTCATGGGCAAGACGACCTTAGCTGGACCAGGAGGCATTGTTACAGCTCGGATGACTCACAAAGGTCATCGATAGATGGATTTCAATAATTTTGCATACATCCCATCATGTTGATCTACTCTTCAACTATTCTCGTACGGATAGTTGATTTAATAGTTTTACTAACAGCTATTTATTGTCATAACGTGTCATCGCCGCCGCTTATACTAGACGGCGCGTCTTCTAACTTATGATGCTCTAGTTCATGCTACAGGTCATATATCTCTATCCAATCAACATTCTGGAAAGGCGAGGTGCTGTTGCATTTGTTTTGTGAATATCTATGGTAACATTACCTTCTAACGTGATTTACTCTAGATTGTAGTAAATAGATTGGTATTAGAAACGAGTTGTGTTACGGTATTCAGATTCAGATTCACAGAGTTTTGTTTTGTCCGCAATCTGTGTAGTTCGCTGGGTCCGGCTACGTAGATGCGACACGCATAGTTTACTAGATTGTAATGTCGTTCTTGTTAATGCATACCTTTTTTATTTGTGAGAATAAAAAAATACAAAATATTTGTAACCGTTACTTCTCAGAAGCACTGCATCCCAATGCTACGAAACCATTCGGGTTCTGGATGGGCTGAGCCAGGAAATGATATCATCGGAGCGCTCACTTCTTGCCAGCTCTTGGTCTACGGACGGTTTGAGCTTAATCCCATTACCCTGGAACACCATGACTTCCTACATTCCAGATTTCCACGCATTATAAGTGGCCTATGCCCGCGGGGGAGTCCCACTCTCATGAAAAACCCTATTTCTTGGCTAACAACACGCCCCTTCGCACCTTCCGATGCTTTGGCGTCGGTTGTCCCCTATCTGTCTGCGTCACAGGGGTTCCGCAGCAGGACCTTCCTCGAAGTTCAAATTGTCACGTAATTCTTTCTCACTGCCGTAAGAGACTGAGGAAAGGAAAAGCAGATTATCAGCTAGGGTCATTCTCTCAGGTGAGGCGGGGAGTCGAAGAGAACACTGCTGCCGAATCGGGGTATAGCACCATCAAAATGGCGCACCCCCCTTTCCCTCCTTTCGCAAATCCTCCTCCGCTTGGACCCGATCCCGATACTTATGCTCTCAACAACTCACCTAAAATTCTGCCGTTACGCGGGAGCCGACAGGGGGATAGTGCGGAGGAGTTGCAGTTCGATCGCCTATCAGAAAGAGGGCACATCGCGAATACTATATAACCCCCCCCCCTCTCGCTGGGATGCCCAGCGATAGGGGGGGTAAATGGTATTCGCGCTTGAGAAAAAGGTTTCAGGTTGCTGACTTTAGTTTTACCGTTTCACTGGCGCTATATTCCCCTCCTCAAGGGTGATTTTTTCCGGGTGAAAAGTGCAGAGACTGGTAGACGTAGGGAGAATGAAGGAAGATGGTAGACAGGATGTGTGAATAAAGGAGAAGGTGGGAAGAGACAATAAGATGGTAAAGCTGATAATTGTCAGGTTGGCGGGGAAGTTCTGTCACATTTTTCAAACTGGGGCTTTGTTTCTATAGAGAGGAGTGTAGGATCAAAATTGTACAGCAATGTCACCGCGGGGTTCTTGCCAGTTTTTGAGCACCTCATGGATGCCATCGCTTCACAATGCATGGAGGCGCGAACCTTCACAATCTTAACTTGAACTCGGGTTATGGAGGTTTTTTTCCATTCCATAATGGATTTAGCTACGGGCAAGCATTAGCAGTTAGAAGGAGCAATTCCTGTTTCCTACACCAGTCGGAGCCATCCAGCCTCATCATTGCATGATGCCCTGCACCGGAGTGATGAGGGCGGGCTGTGCGGACAAATTTTTCCCTCTGATCGACGGTACGCTTAGATCTCGTAGCTGCTTTGCGTACGCATTGACCGAGGAAGCAGCTTCTTCATCCAGCACTTTCACGACCCGCAGCTCCCTCAATCTGAGTTCACAGGTAACCCAAACCTCACTTCGTCATCAAAACTGTAGGCTCCCGCTTTGAAGCATTAGCGTCGTGGAAGGTTGTCCGATAATTGAGGGCATCGTCCTTATTCAGCTCCATTATTTTGGCATCTGCAGCTATCATGCTGGCGTCAGGGTGGTGGAAAAAGAGTTTGAGGAAGCGTCTGGAGGGGTCGGTGCCGATGGTAGCGGATAAAATCCTTGTCCATATTGCAGAAGAAGAAGAAGCAGGAGTCAAGCGAGTGGTACTAATAGAAAGACACTCCTTGATGTATAAGTGCTCACATTACCGGTTACCCCTCTTAAGGTGAGGAAATTTTTCAGGGGAGTTGTACTTCGCAAAATGTTCCCCCTACGGCGGTACGTGCCCTGATTAGACAGTTTGGTCAATTAGGAGTGGGGTGGGAATGTGAGGGCCGAATACGACCTCCTTTCCCAGCTAGCAAACACGCCCGTCCGGTGAGATGACGATTAGGTACGTTGTGCCGAATGCTCCGACTTCCGATGACGGATGCTCTTCGGTCGTTTTTCTTTTCCCAAACGCAAACGCAGGCATAATAAGTAGTGAAGTGTTTGAACCAGGAAACTCGTGCGAAATCTATTATGCCTCA
Source organism: Cooperia oncophora (assembly GCA_036418165.1). Taxonomy (NCBI): domain Eukaryota; kingdom Metazoa; phylum Nematoda; class Chromadorea; order Rhabditida; family Trichostrongylidae; genus Cooperia; species Cooperia oncophora. The sequence continues at coordinate 66,277 of MU912143.1, read as the reverse complement.
TAATCAGAGAATTGACATTTAAAGACACATGGTACGATCACACATAGTTTGGGTGTGCGTGACTATCAGCCCCCAGCTGTCGAAGCGTAGCGGTTTCCCCGTCCTAACATGCGCAGGAATGGAGATACAGGACCGTGAAACACGCTAATTCCTCCATGCTCCGCCCAATGCCTTTTGCGGCGCAGACTCCCGTTCATGCTAACAGCCGTCGTGTGCGCGCGTGTCGCGTGCGGCACTCTTGGCACTTTGCCAAGTCCTGTAATTGCGCTTTGGAATAGTCAAGTAAAATGCGATTTCAGAATACAATGTTTAGAACGCGGGTTGCCTGATGGTCGATAACAATTTTTAAGGCTGATCCGTGCGTAAAAAGAACCAAAGATGAAGACAAGTGCCAGGAGCTCACGGATCCAGCTGTTGGTTAAGCCGCTTCTTGAACAATCGCCTCGGAGGCCGCACATTCTTACAAAGAACATCACAATAATTAATATGCCTAAGGCGTTCCACCCGCGGAGTTTAAAGTTATTTCTATGGCCTTTGGCGAGCCGGAATTAATTTCGAATTTTCAGCGGTCCCTGTATCCCAGCTCCTGGCGAATGTCAGACGGGGGAAACCGCTATCGCTTACGCATTGGGAGAGGGCAGGGTGGAGGCGTGGGAAGGCTGTTAGGTCACCCTACACCCAAAACTATGTAGTGTACCATGGTGTCGTTCAAGTCACCAAGGCCAACCTGCAGGTGCATTGTGGGATGGCGTCTAAGTTGAGCGAAAGCTAGGCTCTTTTCGCACTCGGGACGACCACTTTCCTAGTGATTTTCTGATTTTCTGAAAATACGTAGAAATAACCAGAAATTCGAGCCTTACCTTACTCTGGACGCTTAAGGTTTACCCAATTGATTGAAATATGGCCGTCGACCGACTTCTTAATTCAAAGAATGTCCACATTTTTAATTCAAGCTGCCCGCTTAAACCAAATGCAATACGTAGCTGCTAGTGGTGAGCATTTTAAGACGAACAGGATCGAACAAGTTCCTCTACAGTCTTGTCTCGCTACTATCTGCGGATACAGGAGCCTGTCACAAGATAGCTTTTGTCAGGACCAACCCGCCCTTTTGTCTATTGCATTTTTTCGTCTACTATAGGACTGTGCCATTATCGTTCGTTAGATCAATCGTGTTTCCACCAAATGAATTGTTGGCCTATTCTGTTTCAGCAGTTTTGGTGGGAAACGATTGCTGGGTCGGCTAACCCGCACACCCTACCGTACCCTTAACTCCCCTCCCTGCCTTTACGCGCCCGAAAAAATCGTGGTGCTGACTTCCTTCACCGTAGTGCGGGAGCGAACAAGGGCGTATTGAAAAATTTATCTTTTCAGATCGATTAAGTCACGAATTGAAGCGAGATCCATATACATCTACCCACAGATGATTCCTCTCTTCGCTATCAATTACTCAACTATCACATAACAATTGCACACAGGAGATCATTCCCATATCATATTCAACAAAAAACAGTTGAATTTCGACGTGATTGAATAAAATCCGATCGATATGTATACAGTGAATGTAAGGAGTCAGAAATAAGCCTTGTTTAAAAATCTGTGGATGCAGGAGGTTACATCAACATTTCGGCGACGCGATCTAGTGCATGTTACTTACGACTGCGGCGTTTGCTCCGAAACCTACTAATTGGTTTAAAGGAAGCGGGCAGGATGGCTGGGGGCGGGCGGTTGCTGCCAGCGTCATTTGTGGAAGGACCGCGAGAGAGGTTGTAGCCACGCACCTCACCGTCCTTAAACCGGTGACGTTGGCAGCGCTGGCCCCCACCCATTGTGCCCACTGCCTTCGAGGCGATAGTAGCTAGTTTCTGCGCATCACTGCAACGTGGATGTAACAACCCTAACCTAAAATCTGCATAAATATATAATAGTACATGTTTCATCTGCTAAAAACTCATAAGATAGGTAATCCTTATGGCTAGCATTTGGTCCATAATACTACGATATTTCGAATGGCTGCGTCAGGTGTAGCGCTGGCTCTGTTCCTGCGGATGAGATCGTCTGTGATTGGCCATTAAAATTGTGCACCAGTCACAGATAGCTTTGGTTCTTGCGCAATCACAAGATCACCGACAGCAGCTCAGACCAGTGTCTTCTAACGCAGAACTTTTAAAATGGGGAAAGTACATGTTACAAGTGGGGGGGGGGGCTGGGGGCTATGATCAGTCATGGCAGAGAAGTTGTAAAAAGTTCAGGGATCTGTTTCAGAAACTTTAACCTCCAGAGCATACGTTTTCATTGGAGACTCCCCCCATAATACCGTTACCGTAGTCGTCATTAGATAGAATGAAGCTCTTAAAAAACAGTGCGAAAACAAATTGGAGAAAGATGTTTTCGTATTCCGATCAACAACCGCTTCCCAGTAATATGGACCTAAAGACAATTCGGCCATTATCGTTTGGGTGGGACGCACCAGAACGCGCGATAGTCATAAGACTCCACCCATCTGGTTGTCCCCGAATGTTTCTTCACTTCTTCCAAGAGCGTAGTCGATTTTCAGAAAAACCGTGCTTTCACAGGGACGATATCAGACAACGCTTGATTTCAGCAGGATTACGGGCGCTCCATTGCCTCAACAGGTTAGAGTCTCTGACAGACGGGTACAACCTATGCACCTATATAGCTTCTTTCAAAGAGCGAAAAACAGGGTTGATTCGTTGGAGGGCTGAGGTATTCCAAAAATCACCGTAACAGTTCAAAAATAATAATTAATACAATAGTAGCAACATGAAAGGATGGGCTCCTCAATGAAGAAATCAAACGGGCGTCTCTCCATTCATCCCAAGCCAGCTGATTTTGATTTGGCGAAGTCGGCTCTAGTTGATCGCACTTGATCTGGCACAGAGCTTCAAGCCGTAGTCGTTCACACAGGCATCGCGTCACCAGAGACTAGAATTATGAGGAATATTAAATCAAAATAAGTGCTTAAATTATAGTAGCATAAGAACAATTGGAGAAAAGCAAATTAAAACATGACTAGTAGCTTCTGATGAAACAAAATAATGAAATACGGTACACTTGTCATCCGGGCAATTGATTAGGGCGGTCGTCAAAGGGCCGCAGACGCGGCTGCAGCAGCGACCGCGTACGTAGGAACTGTTTGCGGCGATCAGCTGTTTCCGGCCTGGTTTAGTCATTTTCTCCCTACTTTTCACTGTTTTTGGCTGCTTTTTTCAAGGTTAGTTGTTCCTTGTCTTCACAAGGTAAATTATGATTGAGATTTTTCTAACTGCGAACAATTAAACGATTAAACAAACAATTAAACAAATACCTGAAAAAATCGCAAAAAATACTCCATACAAGAACAAAAAAAAGAATTCACGTCTTAATATATCAATTGCCCGGATGACGATTTTACATATGTGAAAATCCACTAGTGTTGGTGCGCGTCATGCTCGGCAATTTCTCGCTGTGCATCATTTTGTCGATGGAGCAGCGAACTCACATTCAAATAGGTAAGACTCCATGGCGAGCACTATCATATTTCCCCAAATCTTTGACGCTTTTATGGTGAGACAGGACAACTCGTCCAACGGGCGCAGGCTAGTCACACCCACAATCGCAGCATATTAATAGTCTTATCGCACACCTCATACGAGCAGAGCAGCTGGCAACATTTATACTAGCGACTGAGCCAATCCGCCCTGTTTAGAGCTCGACATGATGGCTATCGAATCAACTGCTCAAAGGGGTGTCACGCTTTTTTGGACCCCTGGCACTAGCTACTTCATCAAAAATGCACTGAAAGAGGCCTTACCGTGGTAAAACTAAACCCATGGGATCAGCTCTGCAAGCTATTCTACCAGATGTGTTCAAAGAGTCAAATAAACAGGTGAATGCACTGCATATCCCGGAGGTATGGAGGACTCCAGTGCGGCCGCATACTTCCCCCACAGCTCCAGTGCTTTTGTTGAGAAATTACTGCTTTCCAACAATTGCAATCATGTCTTTGTTGAGCACAATAAATGATGAATGCCGCCGCAAATAGAAGCGTCCCACAAAAAAGTATCCTTAGACATGTTCAAATGGCGCAAGTGACCACGCCCTGCCCATCTCCGGGGTATGGAGTTTAGCTCTCATGTTAGCAGTTCGCAGTTGCGTCGAAGAGTTTTTGCGAACCTGCTGGGTATAACATGACTATTTCATCATGCTAGTACTACAGTGTATCATCGACTAGCAAGGAAAGACTCTGCTGCTACCAGCATGTCGTTACAAGTTTTGGCCTACACCCAGTATCCTGGGACTGTAGGAGGGAGAAAAGCGCGAGTGACAGACATTTTATCTATTAGGTTGTTGCATAAGTTCTTATACACGTGTTTGATCCTCTCCTATTTCGTTCGCATGGATGTTGGTATTACGTCATCACGTGTGCGTGACGTGTACATTATACCTGTTTCGTATCATGGCACCGTGGAACCCACATCATGTGAAAACCGTCTTTCAAAAAGCGCTCACGTCCTGACGACCTCCTAGTAAAGCTGAGCCTGCCACGATGGCTTATTTTGTGTGTCATTGGTGGTTTCAGCAACACTTTCCCTACCAGTATTCAATGTCGTCCTCACACTACACTCTTTCTTCGCCCAGCGTAACACCATAGTTGGTTTTGGAAACATAGGAATTAGGCTAAGTGTTAGTGCTCAGCACAGGTTCCTTTGTCAGTTATCAGTTACAAGGTTTAAGCATGCGCGCAGAAATGCGCGTCAGCCAGACTGGTAATCTCTAAAAGTGAACAGTGCGGAAGAGAGGTGGTTAGAAAGCAAACAGTGCCTGTGAGGTACAGTACCTTTCAGCATTTAACCGCGGATTACACACCCCATAAATCAAACTTTCTCGGGTAATCACGGCTTATTGAAGGAAGGTTCATTGAAAAGATGCAATATGCTTAATCAGATTGCGAGGCATGTTGAGCAATATGGGCTGGTTGACACTTGGTTCCTGCCGCCCCATTAAAGCTTAAAGCAGTTGATAACTACCTGAGAAAAATTTGCTGTTGGAATCCACCGCGCGCAATTAAAGCGATTGGAAAATGTTGGCTGAGATTCAATGATGTCTTATCATACTTCTACATCAGCATTCCCGGTCATATCATCACTTTGCCGATGTCTTCTGATTTTTAATCCATCAGATTTGATACATGGTGAGAATAAGTCATTCGTCCAGATCCAAAAGATTTTAGCGGCTGTATAAAAAGAGGACATAATGAGCTTTATGTTCTGAATCCTTTTATTAGCTCTAAATTCATATCTTTTCCTCCATTCTCCTTGTCATTCCCATTGTTCTAATCTGATGCCTCTTTGCTCTTGTAGTAGGTGCTCTTCTTGTCACTTACAATGAGTGCCTTTCCAAGCGCCGCAATTCATTTGGAACCAAAGTCTTGCAATCGCTCTGGTACACGAATTTCATTATGGTACTCAACAATGGCAGAATTTCTGTGGTGGCCCCTAAAACTTCGCCTTTTTCCCATGCTTCAAAACACGGCCCACTTCATCATGATTTTCCTCTTTAATGAACATTTGCCAACGTATCATGCTTATCACAACACTCCCTTCGTTGGAAATCAATCATTAGCGGTTGAAAGAGTTTCAATGGTAACAATATCGAAATCATGAAGTGTTCTAACATCCTAATTCTTCCGTGAGCAGCTTTCATATATCGGTCTATTGGCGACTCTTATCATTCCTCACTGGCAAACAATTTTATTCTTTACACGAGGTTAGCGGTCGGATCAAACTCGGACTACATCCTAAGGGTAGCAACATTTCTTTGCTCCTAATGCAGTTTAGCACTAATTCTTGGTCCACGGTGGTCAAGTTCAGTCGCAGGCACAGCAAAGATGCAGCTCCCCGTCGTTGCTCCGACTCTTGCATTGAATTTTGAGGCCTTCCTGGCGGGGCCTCTATGGTACTTTATCGGCTGTTATCAGGTCCTGCTACTCACCAATAATGTTCCTATCCTGCCCCATATATTACTTCTTGAAAACAACGTTCTACCTTCTCTGTGACGCGCACTATGATGTTGCTGAACTTCCCTTTCTAAGGCTCCTTAAGGTATCTTATCGGCTGTTATCACTTCCTGCCACCGACCAATAATGTTCCCATCCTGTCCTCTACCTTACTTCTTGGAACCAACGTTCTACCGCTGCTGTGACGCGCGTTGTGAATTTGGTGACCCTCACCTTCTAAGGCTCCTTATGGTATCTTATCGGCTGTTATCACTTCCTGCCACCGACCAATAATGTTCCCATCCTGTCCTCTACCTTACTTCTTCTTGGAACCAACGTTCTACCGCTGCTGTGACGCGCGTTATGATGTTGCTGAACTTCCCTTTCTAAGGCTCCTTAAGGTATCTTATCGGCTGTTATCACTTCCTGCCACCGACCAATAATGTTCCCATCCTGTCCTCTACCTTACTTCTTGGAACCAACGCTCTACCGCTGCTGTGACGCGCGTTGTGAATTTGGTGACCCTCACCTTCTAAGGCTCCTTATGGTATCTTATCAACTGTTATCACTCCCTGCCACCGACCAATAATGTTCGTGCACGACCCCCTACATTTATCAGTTTTGAGGGCTCTATGCGCTCATCTTGAAGAAGTTATGATTCCGGTCAAACACAAGAAACATTCAACACCACTACACACTTCCAACAGAAAACTTAGCGGATTTTATATACTAGTAGTACTCTTTCATTCCTAGCTCATCACTCACCGAGCTTGCATTTGCAGTACACAATGTCGCACAATTTGCACTGTGACAAAACGTACCTGCGCCACTGTTTGGTTTTGCTCCACGATTTCGGCTGGAATGCAAAGGAAGCCCATACCAAGCTGGTGGATACATACGGTGAGGACGTCATCTCTTACATGACATGCAAGAATTGGTTCGCCAAATTCAAGAAAGGAGACTTTTCTCTCGAAGATGCTCCGAGGTCGGGTCGGCCGATGGAGTTGGATTTGGAAGTACTACGTTCCACCGTGGAGGAGGACCCGTACCTCACCACCAGAGAAATGGGCCATGCTTAGCTATGATCATTCGACGGTTGCACGTGGACTAGAAAGCTTGGCAAGTAGCAAGCTTGTCACTGGTCCCGCATGAACTGTCGCTATGACCTCTCGAGGAGGGTGTACAGTCTGCATGTTGCCCTCCTCACTTTCCAGAAGCTTTCTCAACCCGATGATCATGGAGATGAGAGTGGGTCCTCTACGATTACCCTGGCAGGAAGGCAGGCGTTGGTGACAAGGAACAGCCAGAGTCCACCCATAGGCCCGACCTTCACCAAAAAGGTTCTCCTGTCCTGTTGGTGGTCCAGAAGAGGCATGGAGTACTGGGAGCTGCTGGAGAAGGGACAGACGATTGACGCTTCCACATACGTGACCCAGCTGCGGAAATTGAAAGATCACGTCGACCGTACTCGTGGAAGGAATGCGGAAATCTACTTCCACCATGACAACGCCCGACCTCACACTGCAAAGGCGACCCAGGCCGAGCTGGAGAAGTACGGATGGCTGATGGTCGCCCACCCTCCCTACAGCCCTGACCTCGCTCCTTCTGACTACTGGCTGTTCAGCCACCTGCAGCGCTCTGGACGGAAAAAAGTTCGAAACAAAGGATCAGGTCAGAAAGGCGCTCGACGACTTCTTCAAGTCCCAGCCTCCGTCGTTCTGGAAGGATGGAATCGACAAGCTGCCTGAGCGCTGGCGTCGAGTAGTGAATGGTGATGGTGCATACCTCTAATCTCCAGGCTGGTTCGTTTTTGAGATATTTACAAAAAAGTCGTGTATAAGAACTTATGCGACAACCTAATATGTACGATTCCCGTGCTCCAAGAAAGACCTCAAAGGTTTTTCTCTGTAAACGTCCCATAACAATCAGACGGCGAAACAGATGAAAATTTTACAGCTGATATCGTCACAGCCAGTCGGGGCGGTGTCAAGAGACATGTTATGAGCCCAACCGCGACGCTTTCCCCACTGGTTGTTTTTTTTTCGTGAATCGATCTCACTGGCCACTATTAGTAGATCAGAACAGCCAAGCGTGGGCTCACTTTACCCTCTTGACACCGCCCCAACTGCTTACGACGACATCAACTTTAGAAAAGTTGTTAGTAAAATGTTAGGAAAGTGCTAAAGTAGATGTTAGTTGTTAGGAAAAAAATAAAGCGAATAAAAGATCCTTACATGATAACAATGGGCATGATGAAGCGTATATATTTCGGAAAGCGTAGACCGAACCACCAGGCACTCCCGTTCTTTGTCAGTTTCTGAGTATAGCAACAGCTTTTTCGAGGTATCCAATTTGATCCTGAAAAGGCACTCCAAGTGGACCTGCGGCTAGAGCAACTTAGAGGAGATTTGCGCTGGCTAAGTGCTGAAAATTGCAACGTGCATGCTTGTAAACTAGAATGTTCATACCGTGACAACCAAAAAGCAATGCAAAAGCTGCAAGGATCGGTGTATGTGGCAAGAGAATCGTAATTCGCCGCGCCAGTGAGCGTCGCGTGCGACGTCGCGCCCGCTAATGACGACGATTTTAGGTGGTATTGGTCGAGAATAGACAATGTATGACCAAAAATAGACATAAGTGTCTACCATGTCCTTGTCTACATGAAATCCGATGCTCCAATCGAAAGGGTAGTGCAAATTAAGGAAACGTCGCGCCCATTGCCGCGCGCGACGAAGCGGCAATTTACGATTCTCCTGCCCGTCTCCCGCAAGGATCTGTGACAGGGCTTGTCTAGTTATGGATATAGGACGAGGTGTACTGTAGCTCACTGAAATGACGGTCAGGAGTTACAGCCTATGTAGACAGTGCGTACCCAGTCACTGGCAGTATTGTCTAGGCTTAAGAGCCTAGTCGGGGTCAGAAACGACCGCCTCTACCGAATTCTCTCATGGGGTAGCAGAGACGAGTTCGCATTGAGTTGAAGTGTGTGGCCACGCTGTGCCTTTTTCCGCTTTGTGGCCGGCAAGTCTCTTCCAAGAAAGAGGTAAGGGGAGGTCATGAGGCTGGTTGAGTTGGAATTTGTGGTTGAAGGCGTTTAGGCTTTGGTTAGAGGGGGAGGGCGAGTTGCACTTTCGCTGCTTCTCGTCGCAGTACTTACTGCTTTGCAAGGGTTGACGACTGATCTCTTCAAACTTTGACACTTCATGGCTTCACGAGATTTCACAGATCTCTACTTGAGGTTGGTGCACTCCATCTCCTTGCTATTCTGAAGGGAGGCCTCCCTTAAAGCAACAAAAACCCTTTGGCCTCACAACATGTAGCTGGCTCCGCCCACGCAATCACCGCACAATGTGCCTCTAAGCGGGTCAAGGAGTCATCTTTCTCAAAACGAGCATTTTACATCCGCTTTGTAAGTAAAAAATATTTGATTAGCTGAAAGACAACAAGGCGTCATCTCAATGAAAACACAGCATGAGCTCATTAGAAGTACACGTCAATTTTTCCGTAGTAGCGATAGAAAAACTTTTTGACTTAGTAATTAACTTTTTAATTCGACGTAACTTTTTGACTCTGGTTGCGTAATTCATTTGACATGCCCTATTCTCGTGGGAGACCTCCGTCTGAGACAACCGCCATACTGCCTTGTGGTATGTGGCAATGCCACAATTTGCAACGGCAGTATTCCATGAATAGCACAACTACCGCCGCATTAATGGGTGCAGACACGTCCTTCCCATCTCTAGGATATGGAGTGTAAGGAATTGTCAATTTGCTGCGTTATCTCCCTCGGCTTTAGTGAACCACAATGATTACTAGAAGAACACTATCACGTCCCTGAGCAGATCAGTACCAGCAATACGACGACATGAGCATGAAAATAAGAAAACAGGCTGGATACGGTACCCTAAGAAATGGCGCGTGAAATTGAATGTATCGGCTCCTTTGGGGCTAACTAGAGGGGAGGACGCTTTGGAGTGATGCCAGGAAGTGAGAGGATGCTAGTTCTGCTTCTCACCTGGCCAAGGGCTGCTTAGGTGAGCACTGAGTGCTGTATGTGCACTCGCTGCTTCTACGCATTCAGTTTTATGCGCAGTTTCGGGTGCTGCATCCCGCCTGTTCCCGAACATATAATTCAGTAATACAAAAAGTAAACTCACCGAAGCAATCGATGCCTGTCGAACTGTGGATAACCGGCCCGTGGTTTCATACGTTCTTCACATTGTGACATAATATTATGCACGTGTTCGCTGGAGCAATTTTTACTTCGACTCAACGCACACTGCGTCTGAAGGTATCCAAGAGTTGAAACCAGTTGTAGTCGTGATGGGGCATCATCTGCTGGAGCTCCAATCAAGGGATTCGACTAAAACAAGTTAGAAATTTTTGAAGACTGAAAGGATGTAGGCAGAATTATCTGTTTACTTACTCCTTCAGCTGAAGAATGCGATTTTCGATAGTCACAACGTGCCAGTGCAACTCGATAACCAGCGGCTCCAGCTGAACTTACAGCATTTGCATCGCATTTACCGACGCGACGCTCGAAGCACTCATCAAGCCACTAAAAATATTTTATAGCTACTCTCGCTGTAACCGTCCTCTCCCAAAATAAATCACAAGGAGAAATTTCAGAGGTACAATCGGCAGTTATAAATCGCGGGCTTCGAGTGCCATTCATGTCATCGTTTATTCTAATTGGCTTACCAGCTAAGGAAAAAGTGACAGATCCGTCAAAGGCGCTTTAAGGTTCACGATTGGAAGGGTATTCTAAAAAGAAGGACATAGTCGTGCGGATGAAAGGGGTGAGACTAAGCATGAGGGGAGAGGAAGTCGAGCCTGAAGAGAAATACCAGGATGGGCCTAGCACCGAATGAACGCAACATGTCGCCACTGTGATTATGCATATAGGATCGCTGACAAGACTCGTCCCAAGATGGGTGTGTCAACTCCTACAAGTGATTTTTCACGCGACAGCTGCAGCATTCAGGGCCGCAAAAGTTAGACAGCCTCCGCGATTTCAAGACACATGGTACGATCACACATAGTTTGGGTGTGCGTGACTATCAGCCCCCCAGCTGTCGAAGCGTAGCGGTTTCCCGTCCTAACATGCGCAGGAATGGAGATACAGGACCGTGAAACACGCTAATTCCTCCATGCTCCTTTCCACCCAATGCCCTTGCGGCGCAAGCTCCCGTTTATGCTAACAGCCGTCAGCGCGGCGCGTGTCGCGCGCAGCGCTCTTGACACTTGGCCAAGTTCTGTAATTGCGCTTTGGCAAGAACTAAGCAAAAGCAAATTCCCCTCCTAACATTTGAGGTATGTGGCTCATGCTGTAAAGTCGAATAGAAAGGTGAAGATGAAAAGGCTAAAGTGATGAACAGACGAATGGTAGATGTAAATAAACCAAAATGAAAAAGATTGAGAGGAATGCAATCGATTAAATCGCGTGTATCCGCAATTTGGCGCGATTCCGGCTCCAAAACCATAAAAATACTCGACGCTTAGTCCGTTTCATTTCCATGTTTTCTGTGAATGCGCGGCCTCCGAGGGATAGTGCAGGAGCAGCACAGTTGTTCTTGAGTTCTGGCCCTCCTCATCATTTTCGGCTCTTATTTTGCAGCATCTCAAATGTTATCCGCATCAGGGACTTGCGTTTACTTGTAATAAGAGAGCGCAATTACAGGACTTGCCGCAAAAAGCCGAGAGAGCTGCGCGCGACACGCGCCGCGCGACGGTTGTTAGCATAAACGGGAGTCTGCGCCGCAAAAGGCATTGGGCGGAGCATGGAGGAATTAGCGTGTTTCACGGTCCTGTATCTCCATTCCTGCGCATGTTAGGACGGGGAAACCGCTACGCTTCGACAGCTGGGGGGAGAGGGGCTGATAGTCACGCACACCCAAACTATGTGTGAGTCGTACGCATGTGTACCCTAAAAATGTCTAACGTATCTGCAATGAAGGGTAGAACTATACATTAGCGCGGAATATGTTTTCAAGTGCTAATCACGGTATTGAAAATTATGGAAGCGTTCCGTTAAACTATAACTTTGAAGGGTAGAAGAACGAAGCTCCACATTGTTCTTTCCTTCCTCGAGACGATGCGGAATTCTAGATACTTTCATGACCGCACAGTCACACACGACATTTAGGGTATGTCAATCAAGCCTGTCGACCTCCGGCAAAGAAGAGGCGCCTCTGTATGGCCACTCAAACGGCGGCCATACCTTGAATGGCCCTTAGATGACTCACAAATGAAGGGTAGAACCGACATCGACGCGTGGGCCTCTAGGTGCGTTCTAAGAGGCGTTTCGCGTGAAATCCGGTCTGCCAACGATCAGGCATTAGCCAGCTCGATTGTGCAAGCTTCAGTGACTCTCTCTGGTTGCTTTTCCAACACTACTATAAATATAACAAGTACGCTGGTTCGAATTATCGTGAGTCAGGCATTGAAGTACGTGAAGAAGCGGAGGGTATTCCTGCCATCGGTCCTGAAAGGCTCATAGCTGCGCTTAGCCATCGATAAATGGATCAAGAGAACCGGCGCTTACAAGAAATCAAAGAGGAACAGCGCTCATACTGAGCTATGTAATTAGTGATGGTTGGTTGCATGCGACCTCAGAGACGCTTCCTAGGATTCCGCTTCCATTTGGAGTCGTAGAGGCCCTCAACGTGTATTGACCTAGCAAAGAATTGGAGGTGCAGCCACTGTAGAAGACCATGCTTTCATCCTCTGCAACGATTTCAGTGGCAAATAGCTCTCTGAGCGAGCATGGAAAGCTCGCCTAGCCCTTGTAATATAAGAACCTGAACTTTTGCATGACCAAAGGGCACCATTTCAGTCTAAAGTGAAAAGGTGAAATGTGTCGTGAGTGTGATCCATGCTGCAGAACAACGTAGCTGCTAAGCGACGGCGCGCTCAACTTCCACGACTTCCCACTTTTTTCAAGCGTGTAGGGTCAGGCTCAATTTCGACCATGTATGTTGATCTTTGATGGCAGTAAGGGTGTGAAAAGAACCACAGAGCTAATGTAGTGACAAAGCCACCCCATCCTCGCGTGGTTCAACAACAGTATCGATTTTTGCCGAGCGCGACGAAAAAAAGTGACGCCTATCGCGGTCTATGGCACTGTACATGATGTTTTTGATCTACTTCTCTACTCTCTATATAAAGTCGTCATCCGCGCACTTGATTAGGGTGGCAAGGGTCGCGACGCGGCTGCGGCGTGTCACGAGCGCGGCGATCAGCTGTTTCCAGCCTATTTTAGCCATTTTCTCCCTAATTTACACTGATTTTCTACTTTTTCGTCAAGGTAACTTGTTTTTGTCTGGGTTTTTCTTCACAAGGTAAATTATGGTTAAGGTTCCCCTGTTTTTTGCGCACGCACAATTAAACAGTTAGGCAGACAACTGGACAAACACCTGAAAAAATCGCAAAAACACTCTATTACAGAGACAAAAAAACACTCTACGCCCAATGTACCTCATAAAGACAATAAAACAACTCACTCTAAAAAAAGAAATACAGTGAAAATTAGTGAGAAAATGGTGATCGCCGCTCTCGCGACACGCCTGCAGCGCTCGCGACCCCTTGCACCCTAATCAATGCCCGGATGACGACTGTGCTTCACGAGCAGCTTTGTTTGGATTTATGCATGTGTGGTGTCCTACGCATGATACCGAGCCTGTACAAATCGTACAGTAAAGTGGTTCGACCGCTTTCCATCGTTCCAAACCCAGTGATCCAAAGTACGATCGAGGTACAATTTTCGGTTAAGCAAAAACAGCAAGAAACTAATACTAGAAAACAAGTTACTGGAACGTTAGCTCACCGTGTAATGAACACATTTGAGAGCTAGATGACGTTCTGTACACACTTCACCCATCATTTCAAACAGTTCCGCAAAGCACGACACTCCCGAAGTTGAATTACAGACCGAACGCCTGAAATACTCTCATTCAGGGCTCAGGCACATTATCGTTGTGAAATTGTAGCGGAAAGTGGAGGTGTTGGTGACGGATTTGCTATGTTGAGATGGTCCCTGATACTTCGAGATGACAGAGGGCATCTACGTGATGAATGAAATCCAGGCGACAGTACGACCTCCCGCTGGAAGAAGGGCTTAGTGTGACCCTTCAAAATCTCAAAATCCAATTTTCTTCAAGTTTTAGAGTGGACACCTCCCAACTACTAGTTCTTCTCCGTCTATAGAGGCAATAAGTCAATTAAACGGAAAAAGGTGACGCTCCTGTACCAGGGGTACAGCATCGTGATGTGTGAAATGGCGGAGTAGGATTCTACCCCACCCTCAGGGGAAGGGTCCTGGTACGACCCTCTCTTTCCGGCTCCAAATGCTTGCTCTGCCGAGAAGGATTAGATACGTAACGATTCGCAAGCGCTGGCGGCCGCGTTATGATTCCATAGCAAATTAGCGGTGGAGCACATCTGTTGTGCAAGCTTTCTTAAGCTTGGGGCGTTTGAGAAACGGAAGGCGGTATTTTGAAGAAATGCGTCCTCTACCCACTCACAATCTGACTTTCCCCCCGTTCGTGAAATATTTCGGATGGGTTACGGACGCATTAGCGATAAATCGCGAGCGTTTTATACTTTGAACAAGAATGACCTCTTTCAAACGCAGTCTTTTGCAAGCCCTCAGAACGCCCAATATTTCCTCTTTCCTAAAAGCTCTTCAGTTTTCGTGAAGACCTGCTAGGTCAGAATATATTTTAGGTGGGTCACCCTTGGGCGACATTCTGAGCCACTTAGAAAGATCGAAGCTCCCTCGTGGTGCCCTTGTGAGATGATGCATTGGCAAAGCTTCATACGCCTTTCAAACATATAATCCCGCCGCTAAACACCGGCTGAAACAAGGCATGGTTTGGTTATCATCGATCGATTAGGTCCGAGCGTGCGCCGTGCATTGCACTTCTACGCAGAGGTAGGGAAAAGGTGTAACTTCTGTTTGCAGGTCGACCTAGGTTCATGTAGGAGATGTTTGGCGCACGGATTGCAGCTAATTCCTACCCCAAAAAACGTCAACAAAAAATTTTCTCAGCCTGCAAACGACGTGGCCCTAGCTAGAATGTACAGTCGTGATCCCTCAGACTGGCCATCCGTAATTGCGTACTTCACTGGGACGCGACGGCGGCTGCAGTAGGAGTGGCGATCGATGCTGCATGATCAGCTGATTTCAGCGATTAATTTTTCTATTTTGCCTGTTATTCTGCCAACTAGAAGGAAAAGTGAGTTCATATTATTTACTCTAATTTAAGGTTTTATTGTATATTTTGCTTTCAGTCGCTATTTGACTGCAGTGACGGTGTTTTTACCCACTTTTTGATTTTGTTTAGGTTTTTTTGTACTAATGAGGACACATAACGACACTGCCATGGAGAACAGTCCAACATTCAAAGCACAAACAAAAAAACCTAAACAAAATCAAAAAGTGGGTAAAAACACCGTCACTGCAGTCAAATAGCGACTGAAAGCAAAATATACAATAAAACCTCAAATTAGAAGTAAATAATATGAACTGGCACCTTTTTCCCTCCTATTTAGGAGAATACAGGCAAAATAGAAAAATTAATCGCTGAAATCAGGTGATCATGCAGCATCGATCGCCACTCCTACTGCAGCCGCCGTCGCGTCCCAGTGAAGTACGCAATTACGGGATGGCGGCTGAGTCTGAAGGGATCACGAACTGTAATTCGATGCGCTTGGTTACGAATATAACATGCTTCCTCTTTCGAAGTCTGATTACGAATGCCAACATTTATTCTCTGGCGCTGGCGGCCATTTGGCCGGCCCATTATGCGGCCAATATGGGCGGCGGATCTGGGCGAATGTTGGGATTTTCGTAAATCAGGACCTCAATTACCCCCAAAATGCCATCGACTTTGGTGAAAAAAGTGGTGGGCGCCAATACTGGCGCATAATGGCGCCAAATGACGATATCGCTCGAATCGAATGTGATATTCGTGATCAGGGCACCGAATTACACTATAGACAACGTTTCGGCGAAAAAAATTTTTTGAGTTTTTTGGGGTAGGAATAGTTCAATAGTGCCGATGTTTGTTTAGGATCTGTAAAGGTCGATACGCACAAATCTGTTTCAGATGTATTATTTAGTCATCTACATACTTACGAGTCCATGCTAAGTATTGAAATTGCTAGTCAATTGATTTGATATTTTGTAGTCTTCCTTACATTCAGGTCTCCTGCTGCTTCCCGTCGCTCCATCAACTGACTTTTTTGTGCTGTTCGGTGCTCACCAACCCTGCTTACCCCGCTTACGACCCCCCCCCCCCTTCCCCAGCGGCCAAGTACGACTCCCCTATGGGTTTCACACAAAGATGCTGTACCCTGACGACACATCCTACGCCATGTTAAAGTGAAGCATGCAGCCACGCCCACCCCATCACTGAGATATGAAGTGTACGTCGTCTGCTTTTTCTAAGGCAATCAATCAACCAGAAGGGAGGGGTGATGCTTCTGTAGCGCTACTGTGAACCACTCCGACTTTGAATATTCCACAGTATAGGGTATAGTTGAGGTACGTGCTGTTTGACTGAAAAGTAGACAAGCACTTACGGTGGCACGTATGAGCGTACGATGAAAGTATTGACGAGGTGGCTGAGGTGATTGAGCGTGGTCACTAGCAGCAGGACGCGCATTCAGCCAGCATTAGCGAATGCTGCTGGCGTTAAATGAAGCACGTCTGAAATTTCCAATCATAGTTTTCTAAACTTAAGTGTTCCGTTTAATCATCACTTTGTAGCCTAGACAATATGAAAAATATGCATTTTAGGTGATACTCTCAAAATACACTGAATAGAACAAAGAACATCAGCATCAAAAAAAAGACGAGACGTTTAATACGGCGAAAGTCTCTAAAACGAGCGCTTAATGACGTCAATTAGCGCCGGCGTCAAAAATGGATGGCTGTGATGAACTCTGCACACAGGCTTGGGGCGCGGGAGGGGCGGGGGTCGTGGGTCGCGCCTCTGGCCTGCGGGCGGCGCGCTCGCGGCTCGCCCCGGCCGCGGCCCGGGCTCGTTCGCGCTGCGCGTGGCGGGATATATGGGTAAATTAAAAAAAAAGGAAAAAGAGAAAAAAAAAAGAAATATTGATGAAGCGTTGTGTACAGGGATTGCGACTAGTTCCTGCTATGCGTACCCCCCCCCCCAGACAGCGAACATCATTGTTGGGGTTTTAGTCGAGTCCGTACTACCCCCTTTTTTTTGGGGGGGGGGGAAGGAGGAGCCCCTCTGGAAGGTCCTCCTGCCCCCCCCCCCCCCTTCTGCCTCTCTGTACCTCTTCATCAATTCGAGCCGTTGAGCCGGGCCGGGAGGAGGGGGATAGGGGGGGAGTGAATAGCACATGTGAAACAGGAAAAACCGCGAGACAATACGACCCCCACCCTTCTACCAATTCTCAGAGTTTCCCCAACTTCCTGGCACTTTTTCCAAAATTATTTCCCCAACATGTCCCTACTTTTTCCCAAAAATATTGCTGTCGGGGGGGGGGGGGGAGAAAGGGAGAATATAGTCCGCATGGGGGAGGGAGAATATAGTACGGAAAAAGGAAAATCACAAAAAGTTAACCACCATTCCCAGCACTCCTAGAAAGGCCAGAAAGTAAATACGACCCCCTTCCAACAATGAGCAAGTACGACCCCCTTTACAACGTCCGTGAAGCGAGAAAAATCAACTATCAAAATAAATTTTTCTCAGCCCAAAACGACCTCCCCCACCTGTTGGGGATTCCCCAACAACGATGTGCCCTGCCTGCAGAGAATGCGAGATGACAGCCGTAGCCGTAATTCGCCGCGCCTTTAGAAGTCGCGCGCGACGTCCCGCCAGCGAATGATGATGTTTCTAGGCTGCAGATGGCAAAAATAGACAATAGGTGACTAAAAATAGCCACAGATATCTAAAATGTTGAGGTCCAAATGAAATCCGGTGCTCCAATCGACAGACTGATGCCATTTGAGGAAACGCCGCGCCTATCGCCGCACGCGATGTATGTATAATAGCAGTAGGCTGCGATTGTCCTGACTCCTATTCCCGAATGTGCACCGAATCGATTCGCAGGCCTTAGATTTGTTTATGCATTTTTTTCCGTTCGCGTCGAAAGGTCGCGTTACAAATCCCTCACACGTAAGAAAAAGAGCAGCCAGAAATAATCTTCTGTAGTATTTTTAGTTGTAGGCAAAAGCATAACAAAAAATGAGGAATCAAGGAATAATCTGAATATTGAGATCGCAAGCATGCAATCATGATTCCTGCAAGCGATGGGGCGTGTGACGCGGAGCGAATTGGAGCGCTGGCTAGGCGCCCTTTTTCCAATTGAAACGCCATCCTGAGCTCGCTAGAACTGGTGGAAAATCTGATCGTGCCGCGCTCTGCGCCATGCCCCTGTCAGATGCCCCTACGTTTGCAGGAATCATGACCGTACAGTGCTTATCGTAGCGCTAGGCGGAGGCGTCTCCGCGTAGATACGTTTGGACCCGGTGCCAGCCTATTTCCATGAATGAATGCCTGTCCTATGGTGGCAACGACTGTCGCAAACGAGTTGGCGCCGTGCCGAAACGCATCAGTAACGCCTTCACATGACGCACCGATAGGAAGTGTACAGGGAGTGCTGCTGGTGAATGATGGTCGCAGACGACTTAGCGATCAATAGACGCCTTTTTGCAACACAGGGGTACAGCCATTGGGGATATGCGAAAATCGGCGTGTGAGTCATGATCCACCCTCAGAAGAGGGGTCCAGTATATGACACCCCCCCCTCCCTGCTCTAACTGACAACCAGAATGCAGATGTAACACTCAAAATGGGCTCCTGAAAATGAAATCATGGATTTTCGATAAGGCCAAACTCTGTTTTACTCATAAAATTCCAGGCAATAATAGGCTGTTAGGTTGCGAAGCTGGATAGTTCAACACTAATGCGTACATGAGGCTGAACAACAGCTTCACATTGCTACAATTTTTGACCTTAGGATCACAAAATAAACTCCAAGTCGTTTCGAAAACAATGTTTGAATGAATTGTAACAAGAAACCAATCGAAACAGCGGCTAATGGTGCATTCAGTGATAAGCTAAATTGGTGAAAAAATAGCCCAAGGTCAGCCCCAGATGTGCATTCAATGAATGGTGACGGGGAAATCATGAAAACATGCACGACACAACAAAGCGAAACATGAAAAATACAAAAAATGCGGAGCCAAATGAAAAAAAATGGATAACCAGGCGGCAGTATATCGTTCTATACTTGGCTATTATCGATCGCAACGTTCTCGATTGGAAAGACGTTTCGTAGAAATCTTTTCGATTGGAAAAACGGTATTGGAGCGCGGTTGTTGGGCCTGCCAACGTCCTGAGGTCTCTTTCGGGGGTTATATCTCTTTGAGGGGCGCGGCTTTTGATGAATGGTTAGCAGCATGCAACGGGAATGTTCCTATTGTTGCGTTTGCTACCCAGCTGCAATCGGAATGTTTCTCCGTTCGTGAAATATTCTACGAATGGGTTCGGATCGGGCTAGGGTAAATGACAACGCGTAACTTTTTATGCTTCGCACGAAGAGATACTTATTTAGAACGCAATTTCATCAGGATTAAAATCGTTTCGAAACCGCCCTATCTTTTCTCTTTCCAATAAGCTTTACAGTTTTCCTGAAGACCCGCTAGTTCAGGAGATATTCATGGATTGGGATCACAGACGCGCACCTCTGACCGACCCGAAAAAATCGACTCCTTCTGTGTCATTGTGAGGATACACCTTCGGAAACTTCAGTGTGCCTTCAAAACACATATTTCCCTTCAAATGAGTGAAAGAGGAGCTCGGCTATCACTGATCGATTTGGTCCGTGCGCCGTGCATTACGCTCCTACGCAGAGGTGGTGGAAAGGTGTAAATTCTGATTTCAGGTGCTTTCATCCATGCAAGCAGCAGATGTTTGTTTAGGGTTTGGAAAGGACATACGCACGAATCTGTTTGACGGATATTATTTAGTAAATCTACGTACTACAAGTGGAGCATGCCTATTAACTTAGATTTATTTATTCATTACTTTTTTTATTCATTCATTCTTGCTATTCTTGCTATATTGTTAATAATTTTTTATTATTTTGTAGTCATTTTACAGTCTTCTGCAGCTTTTCGGTACCGTTTCCATCGACTTAGCTAGTGACACTTTTGTACTGTTTGGTGCCTAGCGAGCCTACTTTTGCGATACTCCCCACGTCCCCCGCGGCCAAGTACGAACCCATTTTTGGGGATTTTGCATGAAAAGAGGGCTGTTAAACGTAGCAGTTAAATCTGTAAAGAATACACTCATAATAATTTTCATTTTTTTAACATCTTGACTTCCATAGCTCCACTCCCACTATCAACTGAAATGTCGAAGCATTGCCCGGCTCTGAGTGACCCTTACATACGACCCCCTCCCCCTCTCCCAGCAGGCAAGTGAACCGACCCCCTATGGGTTTCGCAAACGAGCTGGTACCCTGGTTTGACAGGGTCAGAAACACTCATGTTGTTCTCTAGGACTATTATGGAAAAGAGTTTTTCACTTAGTAAGTATTTTTCTTTTTAATGCGTAAACACTGAGCCTTAATAGGTAATAGGTTGTCCGGAAAGTTCTCAGCGTTTTGTGTTATTATATTTGTACATTCATTGCTGATTAAAAACTCATTCTCCCTTGCGTCTCAGTAGCACATCCTGAAGAGAATTCTTTGCGCTATCTGATGGTATAATTGCCGTTTCTTCATTTTTGAGAAACCCCTTCTTCCCAGAGACTTTTTGAATCAGAAGAGAGCAACTATTCAGACGGATATTTTTCTTTCACAGACTACAACAATTGGCTAAATCCGCAGTCGAGACAGCTCGACAATGAATCCAGCGTGTGGCCAATAGTGTTGGGGAAAGCACCGTGCGAGAATGGTCGACGAATTTCGTTCTGGAGATTTCAGCCTTGAAGATGAACCTCGTAGCGGTCGACCTAAAGCAATAATGACGAGGATTTGAAGGGTTTGTGGAGGCTGACCCATCCCAAACAGTTCGAGAGATTGCAGAAAAGCTAGGCGTTGGCAAATCCACTGTTGCGGATGGTCTGAAAAGCAATTGGAAGGTGAAGTAGCATCAGAAAGTGGTGCCCCTTAAATTTGGTTACCGCAGAAATCGGCACATCTCGAAGGTTTCCTTCTTCTATACTGCACAACAGAAACGACGCGTCATGGCACCGACATTGTTAGCACCTGTGATGAAAAGTGGATCATGTATGATAACAGACGTTACGGACAGTAGTTGGACGCCGACGAACCACCGAGGCAATTTCCAAAGCCGAATCTTCACCAAAAAAAGGTTATGGTCACAGTGTGGTGGTCATCGGCTGGTGTGATCCACTATAACTTTTTGTCACCAGGCCAAACCATCACAGCAGAGTCCTACTGTGAAGAAATCGACGAAATGTACCGAAAATTGCGTCAGCTGCAGCCAGCACTTGTCAACAGAGAGGGTCCGATTCTTTTGCATGACAACGCCCGCCCACACGTTTCACAAATCACTATCCATAAATTGAACGAATTGGGGGTTGAAGTTCTACCTCACCCGCCATATTCTCCAGACCTTTCACCAACCGACTATCACTTTTCAAACATTTTCAGAACTTCCTTGCTGGAAAATACTTACAGTCAGGACCAGCGCCAAAAAATAAGCCTTCCGTGGAGTTCGTGGGGTCTGATCACCCAGTTTTTCTTATTTGAGGATTTTACGACCGGATGCTCGATTGGCAAAAAAGTGTGCGATCGAACGGTGCTTATTTCGATTAAATCCGATGAGTATGAAGAAAAGTTATGATCGTTTAAAGTGAAACACTCAAAAACGCTGAGAACTTTCCGGACAACCTAATATTACGGTCCATTATCAGTACACTCTAGTTCGCTGCGGACGGTTGGGCGTGTCAGGCAGTATGAGTGTTCACACCGTCAAAGCCGTTCTCTGCCTTCTTGTTGAAGCGCGCATGCGACAAAAAGTGGTAGAAAACGAGTAATACGAACGATATGATACAGTCATATCATTTGCTCGCTTTAACAACTGGTGGAGAACGGGTTTGGCACCGCGCCAAACTCATCCCGCCTGACACGCCCAACCGTCCGCAGCGAACTACACTATACTTAACATTCTTGTGGTATCAACACCGCCTTACATAAAGCTCAGTTGAAGGGATGCAAAAAAAATCAAGTACAACCTTCATTGGAGTGAACGGAACATGGAGGTATTATCCTACGAGAAACAGTGGACGAACCGAAATAGAACTTACTGGTTATAACGTCAGACGTGCTAGTGCTGACAAACTAGCGGCATAGGCAATCGCGTTGCGAGGGTTGAGGCCGTTCTGGTGGTGCAGTAGTTAGCAAACTAGCCCAGCAAGTATGAGGTAGAGGTTCGAGTCCTCCCTGGGTTCCGGCCTATTATCAGTTCTTAACATTCTTGTGGTATTAACACCGCCTCATACATAAAGCTGAAGAGCTAGTATTTACAAATGAGACTATGACGCACATTTAAAGCTCAGGCAGCCGAAAGGGTGAGCTTACAGCATTACGTTGCTATCCACAATATTGCTTTGTGTACTGTACCCACTTCGAGGTTATCGCTTTGCGCATCATGATGACAAACTACACAATCACCTTAGAGGATCCTCAAGGAATGAGATCTTTGTCATGTGCGACATGAATTTGTCTGCAGCAGCAGAATCGTGCTACTTTATCCGCTTATATGCTTTTCTCCGCTTATAAGTGCTCAGGAACGAGGCAGGAAGATAACGATTTCTATGTGCCATTTAGGACTCCTCTCGCGCCCGATCTACAGTTGCGGAAAAGAACTTGCCAAAATCGCGTTTTACACAGTGCTGAAGCTCTTATTCAACAGCAAAACAGTGGAATATAAGCGGATAGCGAGAACTAAACAAGAAAAACTATTCAGCGCTCTGAATTTGGTTTGCTTACTACTGGACTTGATTAGAGCCTTCATCATCCGTGGAATCGACTCCACAGGAGCTTCAGGGGTATCCACGGATATTCACTCCAAATTCCTTAAAATGCATGGAACTGCTCACTTGTGTTGGTGGTCTTCTTCCCTTTGACTCATGCTTCAAGTCATCTTAAAGATGCCCAATGGGGCTGAGGTCAAAGGCAGTTGGCACGATAAATCCCCAAGACGACTAGGATCAATACTCCTGGCAGGATAGAATTCCGCGACCCTGGGCAGGCGCTGCATAGCGGTTTCCCCGAGGAAGGTGCCCTTATAAGGGCCCTATCAAGCCACAACTTTACGTCCCAAACGCCCGCCGCCCACAAATGGACGACCGTTCCTGACGCTCATTTCATTCATTTCTCTCATTCGCGCACATCAGTGTGATCGCGTTTCCTGCTGTGTACCAGACGGTTGGTCCAAATCGAAGTGCGCTAGATAAGAGTGCCCGGCACCCACCTGATCTTCGAATCCTTGGCGGATACGGCGGCGTCTCTGATCTTCGATCGTTGGGTGCGGAGCTCCGGATTCCCTCTCTCACTTGCGTGTAGCGGGAAACTCCGAGCATCGCCCTTTCGATGGCGCGTTGAATAACGCCAACCGCATGCTCATCCTGCTTTCGTAGAGTTCCAAAGAT
>MU912143.1:22262-42168 GCA_036418165.1 Cooperia oncophora | reverse complement strand
CACGTCATGCGTTTCGAGGACAACCGCTGGACCAGAGCGATCACCGGCTGGATTCCATGGGATGTCAAGCGCATGCCTGGACGACCGCCTATGCGATGGTCAGACTTCTTCGTGAAAGCTCTGAACGAATGGTATGAAGTTCATCGTGTCCCTCGAGCAGAGAGAGTTCATTGGGCAACTCTTGCACGTTGCAGGGACGAATGGAGACGTTACTGGCGCCCGCTCGAGGAACTCGATGATCAACGGGAGCACAGGTGATACAGGTGATTATATATTAATTCAGACTAATATTTGAATATTCTTGCAGTAATATTGAAAGGAGCGAGGTCGTATGAGTTCAGCATTTAAATGTTGAGAGCGCTTCATGACATTTCAAAGATAGCGGTTTCAACAGACTTAGGAGGTCCCAAGCAGCTCCAATGGCAAAGGAATCCAGTCCCTAATGAACTCTGATGCGTTAGATGTAGTAGACGAGCAGAAAAGAGGATAAATCAATTGCATCAATTAGTCGTGAAGTGCTAAATATGGCACTAATAAGGGTAGCATACAGTCATTATCCCTGCAAACGAGAAGGCGTATGGAGGGGCTTGGACTGGAGTGTAGCCAGCGCACCTTTTTCAACCAAGTGGTTTGAGTTCAGAATGGCATCATCGGTGGAAAAGGTCGCTTTAGCTGCAGTTTATTCCATGCCCCCTTTCACGCCCTCCCATCTTGGAGAGTAAGTCTACAAATGGGCCACTTCTATGGTTTTGTACCGGAGACAAATCAGCAACTGAATAATATGGGTATGGTACTCATGAACCGTGGTTGCGGAAAAATTGTTCCAGTGAAGAAACAAAAAAAAACAAAAGGAAACATAAGAAAACTGAAAGGACGCCTCAAATAAAGACCCCTTGCCAGTTTCACAATCTCATTGTACGAGTTTCCCGGAGTTGCCGGCGAATAAACATTCCGCAGCCTTCGTGCAACCCTGGCTCGCAAATCATTTCTTCGCACCTTCTAGTACTAATTGTCACCGAACACGGGGGAAAAAACAGCTAGTACCTCGCAACAAAAATAGCCCGTGAGAACGCTGAGTACAAGATTAGGATTGAAGGTTAAAGGCAGTTGGCACGATGAATCCCCAAGACGAGTAGGATTAATACGCCTGGCGGCACGGAATTCCGCGACCCTGAGCAGGCGCTGCATAATGCTTTTCCAACGAGGTGGCTTTAAAAAGCCTACAGCACAACATGACCGAATCGAGAGCCGCCACGACCCGGCCGCCCTCAAATAGACGACGCGTATCCTGCGCTTGTATTCATTCATTTTGCTGAGCAAATGTGGAAAGCTAAGGGATTGGATGAAGCGGCGTCTGCTAATGGGATATACGGGGACCAAGAAGAAGAGCATTCGACGCGAGAGTGAGTATAGGCGAAAGTTTTCGCAGCCAGATTGGAGAATGGAACGAAGCGAGCGCAGGCGGAGGGATCCAGATGTTCCTCTAGCATCGCAGGAGCCTGGCTCTCGCATCGGTATCACCTCAGTGTAGCGGCAAAAAACTAGTCATCTCCAGCCGGCACTCTAGACTGGAGAGAGGACACTGTTGGATTCATAGTCACCGGCAGCGTGTTCAGAGCAGTGATAACGAAGGACGGCACAGCGAGCAAAGTGTGTGTATAACGTATGAGGCCACCATAAAGTCACTACCTGGAAAGAGATGGCGCAGGCATCACTGCTCACGATGCTGGGAAACCTCGAGCAGCATCACACGAGCAGCCATCCTCACAGGAGTACTCTGCCTCACCCTGTCAGGGAGCTTCAGAGATTACGGGTCAACCGTCAGCTCGCATCCAGCGCAGTCTAGCCTGGTGGCGAGCGGAAGTCCTGAGAATAGGAGACCCGGATATTTGATGCTGGGCACAGAGATAACAAGGTGAACGAGAAATCGACGTGGCATCGCCCTCAATTTGCTGCAACGACCTGGCTAACCGAATACCAACTCCCTCCGTTGTCCGGCGCCCGCTTCTTGAAACGTCTTAGCGTACAACCGCGATTGAGTGCCACCGCGCTCTCCAAATTTGCGAGAGCCAGACACGCGAGCTATGCGCGAAAGAAGACTCTCGCCCGTGCCAGTAGTTGTAAGAAGGGTCGTGATTGAGCTACAACTCGTGCAGAGAAGGTGGGATCATCTAGGGTGATATTACGCGAGGGCAGGCGGCGGTGGATACAGACTCGGGCAGCTCCTGTCGCCGTGGCCGCAGCTTGAATTTACATCTCTCAACCGGATAGTGCCGCCACGGCCGGCGGAAGTTCAAGATAGGTGGTCTACGTGGCGGAGCAAAAATCACGAAAAAATCTGCTGAACTCACGCGCACCCACTGACGGTCGCGTGGCAGAATCTCTCGATGGCGCTCCTCCAGAAGGCTGTGGCGGAGTATCATGATAGTATTTGATATGCTCTTTAATATGGTGTAGAAATGTCCCGAATAATACATTGTAATAAAGTCGCTTTACTTATAGCCGCCTCGAAAGTTCGAGGAAGTGAAAAAGGTTTTTTATGGCCCCGCCCCTGGTGAAAGTAGGCCCAATTGCAAGCATACGCAGTATGCCGGCGGTCAGTGTGGATAGGATGTGTCCAGTACAGCGCAAAGGATCATCGCAAGAAATTCAATTCTACCAAACAGTATTGAGTTGCCGAGGACGCAGGCTCTTTCTTCGCAGCCATTTTGACCGTTTCACTCCGTTCTTTCGCCATTTCCCCACTACGTAGCGCCCTACTAGCATTTTAGGCCGAACACCGGATCATCGTGCCAACTGCCTTTGACGATGCGGTAAAGAACTATAGCACCAATGCAGTTGCACCACTGGTGAATTTGAGCAGCGCTAGAATGCATCATATTTCGCGAAGTTCACTGCTAGACAATTGACTGCTTGTTCTCGAAAAGGCTATCGCAGAAAACCAGAAATGCTCGTGTGCAGGAGCGAAGCCGGCAAAAAAATAACACGCTAGCAGCCTCTAAATGAGCCCATGATACCGTCCTACGACGCTGCGGACAACAAGCGCGTTAATTTACAACGTTAATCGTTGCCGTGTAAGAAATATTGGCTGCATGGTTGCAAGTCACGCGTTTCTGGCGTCTCCATCCTTCTATCATCACTCCATTTTAGAAGGACGAAAATGGCACCTTGTGCGTGCGAACCTGGTTATCAAATGCGAGAAGAATGACACATGCGCCTGGGCATGTTCGGTTGGCATGTGAGGACGCGCCCCATGTTCAAAAATCTTTCGTTGTGCGGCTCAAAATACTAATGACAAAATGTAAATAATACAAAAGCGGAGAAAAACAGAAAAAAAACCAGCCCGGAATCCCTCGCATAGGACCCCTATGCGGACTACGCTTGTAAACGCATAATCTGAAAACGGCATGGTCCGACGAGTTCTCACTTGTTGGGATCAGCTCTTTCTCTCTATCATCTCACTCTAACCACTCGGAATGGAGAGAGATAGCAGAACCATCGCACCACTAGCAGACTTTTAAAGATGAAAGGTGGGCGTCGTTGTGGCCAGTGGGCGGAGCCGTGGGCCAGTAGCGGGCGGTAGCGCTTCTTTACGTATTTTCGAGCCTTCAAACTACTACATTTCCCAACTTTCGAGCAAGACTACCACCTACAGAATATCAAATGAACGCGAGTGTGCCTTTGAGTTCTTCTCCAGAAGCGCAGAGGCACTTATCGTATCTCCCAATGGCGGGAAGCCGGCAACTTTTGCTTCCGAGTAAATTACTTGCGAGAAAATCAAAGGCACGTCCCACGATTAATTGTAATGCCGTTTGCTCTGTGGGTAAGGTTCAGGTGTGCCACAATGGACAACCCTTTTACCAGTTTTGTGGCAGAATGTTGTAATCAAGTGTAGAAAGAGAGTTGCGGGAATAGCCATCTCCAAAACGAGATTTTTCGCTACAACAGCCAGCCACTCAATCTGTCCTAGGCAAGCTCCGAGAAGATTCTGCCACGGAAATGAAAATTATGGACAAAATATTTGATACTCAAGACATGCTGAGAGAGCAAAGCAAGCCGGCGACAGGAGGAAACCATAGATGAGGCTACGAAGCCATATAAAGGAGACTCACGAAAGCGTGATAACGATGAATTGGAAATGGAGTATTTCCTAGGAGGTAACGAAATACGACGAAAACAAGAACAAACACGAGTTACTCGAGGAAGTAAACTTGAACGAGTTATAGCTACCAACATAATGTTTTAACAAAGAGCGAGGAGCATCTACAAGTTCATTGGAAGTATGATATTAAAAAAATTGAGCACAATCATTCAAAAATCTAGTAAGATATGGCCGGGGATCGGGAACGATATTTTTGAAAGCAGTGGCAAATATTCTCAAAGACGCCTTTTGGAATTAGTGCGAGAGGTGGGAGTCGGTCCGAGGTTAGAACTTCTAACCGCGAGCGTTAAAGGCAAAGCGTGCGTCATTCGCCATTTGAGATAGTGGACTAGGGGCTTGCATATAGACGACGAGGGTCGGAGTAACTCGATAGTGAAAAAAAATGCAGAAAAAAAACATTGCATTTGTTCTAGATAGACCCCATTCTGATCCCAGTTGTGCTTGCATGCGACGAAAAAAAAGGCAATTGTGCCTTGGCAATTTGAGTTTTCTCGAAAAGACCGCATAAGTGGTGATAGCGCTTTCGTTTTCATGCTTTTCTCGTCCAACAGCTCCGTTTTTCACTGAAAGGCGAGCCTTGAAGGCGGAGTCTGGAGGCGGAGTCACTGGAGAAAAGGAGGCGTCACTGAACCTATATTGCGCTATAGCGCCCCTCCCTTACATTTTTTGCCGCGAAACCGGTACAAGGTTGTTCGCCGGGGACCGCACTACCCTCCCGACGGCGGCCATTATTTTTACGCCAGGGAAAGTGCAGAGTTTATCAGCACATACGAACAAATATCACCATTACTTTAACCCAAAACTTCATCTTCATTAATAGGAAGAAAGATTTCACATGTCAGTATCCCCCCCTCCCCAGATATCCTCATATCTGGCACGCGTCTCCCTTCCATAGTTACCATCTTCCTTAGTTTTTCCAAGTTCCTATTACTTCTCTATAAAAAAATTTTCCCGTTAGTCACGAAAAAAAACTGCCGGGTGGTGGTAGAGGGATGAGCAAAGTCGTCATCAATCAACTAGTGTTTCCACCTATCAGAAATAGTCGGCTGGCAGTAGTTCGTCTATGACGCCGGTAACCAATGGGGAGGGAGAACTTTACAGCGCAAGAGAAACGGGAAATGTTGCGAAGTCCCAACAACCAGGAAAGATTTTTTTGCGGCTCAAAAACATTCTCTCAAAGTACAACATCCACTGACCAAATACGACCCCTTCCCTCACTTTTAGCGCCCTTTCACGACCCCTTGTGATGGGTTACAATGCTGTAGCATGCTCTGACCTACTTTCTCAAGATCTTTCAAACGAATGACAAGGTTCAAATCTTGAACTCCGGTTTCTATGGTGGCGTGTCAAGAGATTCCCATTCACAGCCGAGTAGGAGGCACTTCAACCCGTTAATGATGGTGTTCAGTCTGGAGACTAATTAATAACGTTAAAAAAACATATAGTTAGCAGGACTAGTACTGAGCACTTACCACAACAAAACTATTGTTATTGTTTTTGAATAAATTTGTTGGGAAAATCGTTTTCACTCTCTAGCACGATTTTTTTAACAGTCATGTATCCCTCATTGTTGCCCATCCCGCGACACTTCCTTCCTTTTATTTTTTCGTTTCTTACTTTTAGGGAACAATCTTGTAAAAGTAATCCTTCTAATCTTACCCTATCTTGCTCTTACGTTCTTCTACGTTCTTTACTATATCCCTCCATTTTCTGGTTGGCTACTTTCCAAGAATCACTTCTACGTTGGCCTCTTCCCAAGAATCATTTCTACCTGACTGAAAGTGCTCCTCTAGTAGTACTCCGAAAAAATCAATCAAGTCTCTAGAATTCATATTTCTCCGCTCAAATGATTTCTGAATATTGCGGAAATTACTACCCATAAAACCTTTCTGACTACGCAATGCCAATTGAGGGGAAAAATAGGTGGACGTCTGATTTTTCTAAGAACTTCGCTCATAGGTACATATCAAGTGGTTTCAAAATTACTTAAAAGCTATACAGAGTCGTTAACACTAAAGTGAGTCGGGCATGCCAGCGGGCTTGGGCTTTGGCATGGCGCCAGCCCTTTCTCGCCACTCACTGAATGCCCAATTGAAGCGATTGATGGGAAATGAGTTGGCACAGTGCCAAAACTCACGTCCGCTGACACGCCCTGACAGTTTTTCAGTGATAATACTGTTCTATACGGAGTGGGGTAAAACTACATGAAACTACTCAAGTAGTTTGATGTCATTCCAAAGTCACCTTAAAGAATAAAATTTCGATAATAATAATAATAATAATAATAATAATAATAATAATAATAATAATAATAATAATAATAATAATAATAATAATAATAATAATAATAATAATAAAAATAATAATAATAATAATAACAATAATAATAATAATAATAATAATAATAATAATAATAATAATAATAATAATAATAATAATAATAATAATAATAATAATAATAATAATAATAATAATAATCATTTAGGGCCAAAATTGCACTCCAAGAGACATACTTGCAGCTTTTGCAGCAATCTTCACAGGAAAGGCACATTCTTTAGCCTCCACAAAGTCAACTAACGCTCCTTCTACTCAGATAGCCTTTTGGCGATCTCAGCAAAATCCTGCTCCGGCGAACAAAGCGACCGGGGGCCAGGAATGCGCCTGGCGAAGCAAATTCCAATGTTTCAAGCAAGCACGGAGTGGACGGCTAAACCGTTTCTGTCGACACTTCTCCCGACGGGGACTTCCTCGTGCTGGTGTTTGAGAGACGGAACAACCAGCCAAACTCGACACATTCGTTCTGCTCTCCTAAAGATTAAACGCGAGTTTCTCGGCATCCCGCGACGAAATTCATAATGGCCGAGGACGCCCGCGTGCGCCGAATGTGAAGTGTACCAGGTTGTGAAAATTTGTTGTGGCGGCCAACGTCGACATTCTGATGCCTGCTAATATTTCGTGAGAACTTCAGATAATAAAAGGGTAAAAGTCTCCGAGGTTACGTCAATTGCCGGCCCCCCCTTTTCGCGATGCGGCCACGCACTCAAACTT
This sequence comes from Cooperia oncophora, assembly GCA_036418165.1. Taxonomy (NCBI): domain Eukaryota; kingdom Metazoa; phylum Nematoda; class Chromadorea; order Rhabditida; family Trichostrongylidae; genus Cooperia; species Cooperia oncophora. The sequence goes on along the minus strand of MU912143.1, from coordinate 34,958 downwards.
CCACTCAAAATCGTAAGTCAATTTTATTGAACGCGATCTGGCCTATACAATGAATTGCGTGGCTGGCTGATGTAAAATTTAGCGTTCTTATCCTCCCACTCGAATATGGTACAAATTTGCCGTTCGAGGTGCAGAGGGCTTGGTTGGCTTTGGCGATAACGGATCCGGGATTGAATCCTCGGACCAAGCGCGTGGTAAGCGTAGCACCTGCCACTACACCAGCTTCTACTATAATGCCTGTCATAAATACCAAACCCGATCCCTGAAAGGTGGATTCGAAAGAAATCCATCGAAATCGGTGCACCAGCAGTATAGTTTCAGCACAGATTTCAGAAATACAAGAATAGATAATCAAGTTGTATGAAATTGAAGCGCATTTAATAGATATTTGGTTTACAAACATCGAAAAAAATACTGCAGGGGTGGTGGATGCTGTTAAGAGGCTGACCGCAAAGACAACTCACTACGATTCGAAACCCTACCAGTCCACCATAGCCGAACCCTCTTGAAAAGCTGAATACTTGTTCTGAAAGTAGAAAAGCTGGTGGGTAGCAAGTAGTCCTCACAATCCTTGAAGTAGACTGGGTAGGTCTTCTCATTAGTCCGCGACTTTGAACGGCAGTCGCATGCATGGCGCATAAGTGTTTCATTGTTTTCTTTTATAATATGAAGCTCAAAGGATTTCTCATGTAAAACCACATGAAAGTAAATCGATTAGAGAAAGCGAAAAATGACACGATTATGGGTGTGGTCGAAGGATTTGTTTGTTCCCGCCTCGTTCCCCTGATTATATGATGATATCCATAGCAATCTGCCATATAACTAATGAAAGCTCGCTATCAGCTCTATGCTACGCGGTTCCCAGGAGTCAGTGGTGAGTGCTTGCCACGTCCCAGGAGGGTAATACAAGTACAGATCGATTTTAGTCACCTATATACGGACAGAGAAACCAAATGGGTAAGATTACGATTAGTTCATAAATCAAGAGTTTTGATTGCAGTAGTTGAAGCGCTAATCACACTAAAGCTTCCACGCCCCTTTGTCATCATAATGAGCAGAATTAAAGGATTGAACCTTCGGTGCTGATCAATACATTCGGAGATGCGCCATGCATTCCGCATATGTTGGCGGATCGAATGTCGGCATTACAGTGCGATATGGTCTGTAAATGTCTACAAAAGTCAGCTAGTTTAGTAGTTCTGATCGCGGAAATTAGTGATTTTTGAAGTGATTTCAAAAGTATGAGCAGCCTCCAAGACCACCGCTGTGGTTACAGTCTCGTCCGCTGCGGGTAAAGGAGCGTTCCAGTTAGGCCGGGTTCGACGAATCGCCAGCTCTTCTTTCAGTAATTGTGGTCGCTTGCAAACTCCCACAATTACTGGAGAACAGGCTGGCCCACAGTGAAACCCGTCCCCTGATAGCCCAGCGTCCGCAGTGAACAAGTTTGAAGATGTACCTCATTGCACATCTAACAGAGGATGATCTGATCGCCAATAGCTTACTGAATTGTTGAAAAAAAAACTTAAAATTCTGAGCTGTTTCGGCAATAAGTACATGCAGCAGAGGTCAAAAGTACTGTTTCTGGCCCTATATCAATAAACTGAAGAAGGGCTATCAATGTACATGAACATTACATCAAGTACAGATAATAATATCGTCGTAATACCGCGGGGCGGTGTCGGGAGGTGTGGGGCGAGCCTACCAGACTACGTTCTCTAGCAATACTGGCTGGTTCAGGTAGAAAGCAACCAGTGGGAGAAAACACCGCGAGTGAGCTCGTTCCTCGTGCGCTGACACTGCCTAAACTCCTTATTTCGTGGAACATTCCAGTCTGAGACAACTGTCATCTTGTTCTGCTTGGACAGAGACACGACAACAATTGTGTCAAGATGAAAATATCTCACCAGAAGCATAGACACCTTCAGGTTAATTGAAACATGCGGCCACCCGATCTCATGGATTTCAATCGAGTAGCTGGTTGTAACGATATCAACTGTATGATATGGTATGAGAAACTGTTTGTCAAAAGTAGAAAATATGACATTAAGGACACTCTCTGCACCAAAAATGAAATACTTGCAATTATCCTAATAACAGAAATTGAGCACATTAGCTCATAAATACTCAGTTAAAAACGAAATTAATTGAAAAATTAAGGTAGAATAATATTCTGTTGTGAGTATCATATCATACCATCATATCATATCATTAGTAGTTTCGCCTTTGAATAGAGCACTGAATTTAGGACTGTGCAATCAAAGTCCACCTTTTAGATGAGTGCTCACCGCTCACTACGGTAATGCGGCATCTACGGACGTTCGAAAGAACTATATGTCGAGTTCAGGTGCAGATTTCGATCCGGCCACCTTGCGATTGTAATTTCCTTCAAAAAGAACAAGTCGGAAACCTGACGAGAGCCTGCTTGGGGTCATTATCCTATTAGAAAATCCATTATCTTGACATCTTACAACGAGAAAATGGGAGCTTCGTTTTTCCAGAATATAATTGTACATGTCGATATCTCCTTGGGAGGTATGTGGCAAGAGAATCGTAATTCGCCGCGCCAGTGGGCGTCGCGTGCGACGTCGCGCCCGCTAATGACGACGATTTTAGGTGGTATTGGTCGAGAATAGACAATGTATGACCAAAAATAGACATAAGTGTCTACCATGTCCTTGTCTACATGAAATCCGATGCTCCAATCGAAAGGGTAGTGCAAATTGAGGAAACGTCGCGCGCGACGATGCGGCAATTTACGATTCTCTTGCCCGTCTCCCCTCATTGGGTACGAAAACGTGGATTCCAGGCCGGAAACGGGGTTGTATTGTTGATGCCGTCACGATCAGTGGGGACGGGGTCAGCAGGGGCGAAATGTACCTTCCGATTGCCCTTCTCTATCAGTACTGAGCGGCAATTAAGTGTATATGTCGGCAAATCGGAACAAATCGGAATCGGAACAAATCGGCAGGGTCAGTACCCCTAGGTGCCTATGAGCATGAGCAAGCACTGCTAGACGCATTTTCCAACGATGATAACCTTATAATGACCTATGAAGCTGCAACATGTCCACCCTGACACCCATCGCCCTCGCCCACGTACAATTGTACGTAAAGTCCCATCGACGCTGGTGCTCTTATCAAGTCATTTATGAAGTACAACTGAGATGGAGAGTTGCTTCATGGACATATGAATACATACATGTAGCCGTATTTACCGAAGCGGTTGTTGGCACGATGCCACAGCGGGAAACTCGTCCAAAATGCTCGTCCAGTGCTGTACAGAACAAAGGCTTTCTCGCAGGTTTTTGGCCGTTTACCTGCCACTTTTTTTGCCAGTTCCCACTACATAGCACTTCTGCTACTATTTTTGACCAGTACCGAATTATGGTGCCTTATGTCTTTAAACAGCTATTGTTTGATTTTTTTAATCGCCGAATTCAGTCGCATCAAGGCAATACAGTATAAATCGCTCTCAAATGGAAAAAAAAGGATAAAGGAAAACAGGACACTCAAGTATCCAAAAAAAATCAGAAATGAAAAAAAATGTGTAATAGAGAAGGAAATCGGTGAATTCTAATGAAGACACTCGATCGTAGTGTGAAGGTGTTTATTGCGAGCTTCTTTGTGAGGATTCCTCTCAAATCAAATGCCACCATAAAGGAAGCCTCCGACACAAAGAAGTTGGCTTCTTCCCTCTACGCTTTAGAATATTCAGCCGCATAATGTGGGGATTGCGAGCAGATTTTCCCTTCTAGTCAAATTGATGTTCAGATGAAAGCAAAGTTGTTAAATCCAATTACCTATAACATAATAAATCTAAATTTCCTAAAATTGCAAGTCTGAACAAGAAATGCACACGCTGTGAATGAAGTTCCAATTAAAAATTAATTGAAATTCTAAGAAAGAGGAAGCAAAAAACCCAGCAGCAGATTCAGCTTTATTCGGTAGGCTCTCAAAGGTGAGAAGGGCGGAGCAAACCTCATGCTGCTGGCGGCGAAAGCTGCGATAGGTTTCGGTTAAGCGCCCGCCTACTGAGTTCCGTCCCAGATCACCACGCCCACACTGTAAGCGCAATATTGATCCCTATCAAAAGTAGAATGACAGCCTGGGCGAGTGACATGGCATCTTCAGAAGAAGAGCGATAGATCTCAAGGCCCCATCACTACATTGTCCACTGCTCAACTTTGGATCTTTAAGACCGTAGCTGTAGCTGGAGCAGTCTCATAACTCAACCAAGGGTCAGAAGAGAGAAGAGCACGAACATTAATTTATGGACTGAAAGGGCTGAAAGTGTATGAATGACATCCATGCATTAATTAACTTACTGAAACTGCCTATACATTTGAAGGTTTCTAAGACAGGACTCATCACAGATGCTGTCCGGAACTAATCTAGGCCTGGGTAAGACACGAAACTCACCTGTTTCACATTACTGCACACAATTGTAGATTTATATAAAGGGATAGCCAAAAAAAGAAGACCGTTCGCTAATGACGTGGACCAAGAAAGTTTAAATTCCAAAGGATGACATGTTCAGTGAAAAGCTTGAGGTCAAATTTTCTTGATGAATCCCTCCCGAAGTCCAGGCATGTCTGGCAGACCCAGGTTTGTCTGCCAGACCTGAGTGATTTTCGTTTTCTTTGAGTAGGCCTAATGTGTTAAGAAATAGTAGGCCTAATGTGATAGAAAATACATTTGAAGCAATTAAGAAGCTAAGCGGGTTGAGCTATCGGGTCAGAGTGGGAATGTCTTCCCTTTCTTTCTTATCGAGCCGAATGTCTCATGGATTATGCACCATGGCACTAAGATCGGAAGAACTAACAAATGCTGATTCGCATGGCGGCATACCAGGCGATCTCCCACCAGTTGATTTCACCTCCTTCAGTTTCTATACAGCCCTCAGAAGGTGTGATGCTGTCAAGTAAAAAAGAGAAGTATGAGTATTTTGGGGAGCTCATCGCCCTAAAAGCACTTCCCGCAATAAGCTAATGTTATAACCTTGTCAGATAATCCGGTAGGCGATTGTAGAGGTTGCACTGCATTCAAAACTTGCAAAATGGCACATAAAGCACAGTAAACTTCGATTTTAGGCCCAAGGAGGCCCATGCCGGCCTACCTTGCCCGTGTCGTCGTGCTCTCTCGCCCGTCATTTTCTGGTCTCTCTCCGCGCTTTGCAGTGTATCACCTTCTGCATATCACTGTTGATCTTGACCATCCTACTCTCGTCCGATGATCATGATCAAGTGCAAGGAGGAGGGTCATATTGAGGACGGTTTTTCATACTTTTTTCTTCACTACTAAGTCAACTAGCACAATGCACTCCTGTTTTTGAACCCTGCCACCTATGTTGTGCAATCGCGGGAAGTGCCTTTGAAATTCCATAGAATATGGATTGTACTTGTACCATCACATTCTACATATAGATGGGGTGGTCGTGGCACGAACCTCCCATCTAGGGCGCTTAGAGTCTATGTGGTCCCAGGGCCACACATCGGATCCAACCTCATCGAAACAAATCGAGTTTCATGTCTCTCAAAGTTACCTATTAGGTACCAGACTCATTTCAGAGAACGTAAGAACCTTGAGAGCACGTCCAGCTTTGGCTAACTCGAAGTATTTTGTCTGTTCTCGCATCACAAACCAGGTTCCTATCCACATATTATATGTTGTACACTTTTTAATCTTCGCAATGTGCACCAAGCACTATAGAATTATGGCCTTGGCCCAGAAGGTCCTCGCTGGTGTTTATGTGTTGGTATCTGCCGTCTCGCAAGCTTTTCTGATCATTCATCTTTTGCCTCTGGTCTATCGCCTCCTGTCAGAGCCTCTTTAGCTTTAGCTTTCTCGCTTTCCCCGAGTACTCGCTCAGTAGTCGGAATCAGTTGTCAGGAAGAGGGCATTTAGGGCGTTTCAGAGACTCTAAATGTCAACCCGCAAGGCTTCTAAATTGAGAAATGTACCTTAAGGCTATCTACCAGGCCAATTACAGTGATGCAGCGGAAACTCTCTAGGCTTTGATATCGGCAAAATGGCATGGCAAAAAGTCTCATGGTTTCACCTCTATTCCTAACAATGCTTACAGCCGTTTCCGAGGCAGACTCTGGGCGTGTCATGGAGCCGATTGACGCGGCACCAGCCCGTCCTTCAGCAATTATTGTGCTTTAACAATTGGCGGAGAACCGGCTAGAGTCGCGCAAAACGCAGCCCCCTGACACTCCCACCATCTGCAGCTGAAAATACTGTTTTCAAGCCAGAAAATGAATACTCTCAATCCAGCAGAAGTGATCCCTAATTGGCTGGCAAGTACGTATGGGTGTAAAAATAGCTAGGTTTGGAACACTTTGAAATGTTTCGTATGCCGACAGTCTTTTTTGAACCTTCGAAACAATTACGCTTTACTTTGCTCGCAGTAACTTCCGCTTATTGCTGATTTCGGAAATTGAATTTACAGCTTTGAACCCCAGTTAGGTCGAACCGTTCAGCTATGGGAATCTACGTGTTTAGAATGATGGTATATGAAGCCTCCCTAATCAGCCACTTTCTAGCTGAATCCCGGGAAATTTTCCTAAGTTCTCAGTTACCGTTCTATCACTAGTCAAGCTGAGAAGCAAGAGCGTATTCCACCAACGGTGCCACTGCTGTGATAGTTACACCTGTAGAACGACCCCATCTCTCTACCGGTAGGTCTCACTCTCACTTCTAGGATTCCGCGACGCGGGCTTGACTCTAGCTGGGGACCTCTCCTGGTGAGTAACTCAAGTTCCAAATGGTATATGGAGATATGTAATTCGGATATATCTAATTTGCGGCTGCTTCGCGGGTCTCAAGCGCACTAGGAGATTATCTCGAACGACGTCGGTGCTTCCATTCGATAAATTCTCAATGCGATGAATCCATTGTTTGTTCTTAGTCAAGAATTAATCCAGCGTACTACCATTACTGTTTGGATACAAGGGTTTCAGGAAAGTTTTTAAAAAACTGAACTTTTCATTTCGAGCAAGGGCAGCGAGTGAATGCACTGCTAGATCAAATAGTAGGACCAAGGAAAAGTTAGAAGGTCACGTCTTGTTTGGAAGGTATTATTTTTAATTGGCGAAGGTGGTATAGCGGCAAGCGACACGTCTATGATGCGCGCGGTGCGTGGCTCGAATCCCGGTACTAGAATGCGTGCTGTTTGTCAAGGAAAGGATTGATCATGTATCCTCAATTTTCATCACTGACCTCAGGTAAAAGCAGATTTCGTACTTATACATCCTCCCTGACCTCACAGTCTTGGGAAAAAGTTAAGATAGTAGGGAAAATGTGTAAGAGTTTTGTACAAAAGCGAACACTTGGCGGGGGACGGGGGGGGGGGGGGGAGAAGAGGAGTAAGATCAGGAGAACAGCTGGGGTGATAAGTTTCTTATGGAAAAAAAACTTAAGAAGGTCTCACATCACTACAAACGAGAGGGCGCATAAGGGGGCGTGGATGAGATCGCAGCCAGGGCGCCATTTTCGGCCATTAGTGAGCCCGCAGACAAGGCTGCCCTCTCACGCCCCTTGACAAGCCCCTCGTTTGAAACGGTAAAGACTGTATTACTCATCTTTTCAGGTACTGCAAGGTGGGAAAGATACTTTCTGCTCTCATAGCCTTAGCAGAAACGAATGCTTTGAGAACTAATTCATCAGCTGATCGCTAGAATTAATTTCTCAAGTGCAACAATATGATATTTACGGAAACAAGCTGGAATGAGGAAAAGAAGATTGAAATTACTGAGGGAATCCCTCAGTTACAACGGAGGTACGAAAAAAAAACATTGGCCTTTTAGTCGTACTTGCTTGTTTTTCTGTAATACTGAAATGGAAAATTGACACGAGGAGGTCCAACCACAGTCGAAATAACAATACTTTTATAAGTACAGATGAACGTAAAATCCATAAGATGAGAGGACATGACAAATGACAAGCGGTTCCAGATGACAAATGAAATTATGAACGCCACCAAATTGAAAGTACCACTGAAAATGAAGAACTGAGAAGATTTGAGTCCTGAGTCGAAAGTTCAAAGGGAAGCCAGCAAGAGGCACTCTATTGAACTGAAAGTGTTGCACCAAATAAGGTTTCGAAAGGGTTATAGATAATTCCCAAGATCAAGTTCTACGAGTAGTTGCCGTACACTTATGAACCAGCAGCCGGAACCTCTAGTAGAGGAAGAAGTAAGGAATTTGTGGAGAACACCTCAAACGAAACCTCTCGTGACATTCTCATAGCCTTTTGCCAGCTTGCTGGCCATTCGACCCATGCCGACCTCTGTGCGAACCCTACCTCTTAAATCGTTTTTTCACATCCTCCAATACTGTATGCCATCTAAAATGAAGGAAAAAAAACGAAAAACAAAAAAATGGAACAGAAAATAGCTTCCAAAAACTGTATCCATGAAATTAGGACTACGTTAAACAATGGAGGACGAGCTTTAGCACCAAACCAATTGCGTCGTTGCAGGACTCAAGCAGCGCCCAAACCCATCTTTCGTTGCAATTTGGACTGCCACTGACAAATTGTTTTCAAAAACGGAGGTCAACAAGGTCAGGAACGGGTTCCGCACGAGGGGTATCTGCGGAAAGCAGAACCCTTCGTAAGGTCGCAAAAGAGTAGGCAAAGGAGCATGGGAAATCGCCTTACGACGCTCCAGGCAACACAATGCACACACGTAAGTTCCGCGTGTAAGCCGTTGTCTTGCAGAGTGAAAATAATAATGGTTGCAATAGTCACGCGTCTGTAGCCCCTTCATCTCACCATGTCGAGTGACGAAAGTGGTCTATTCTCTGCGAGTCGGACCAGAATGCCAAATGCACAGAGTCGCAGGTCACTTGATCGCGGGAACTCCTTTAAATAAGAGCAGGTTTACCAGTCAAAATGCCACCGTGTTTCCTGAGCTACGGAGAAATATTCAGAGCGAACGCTGGAGAATAATTTAGAACAGCACAAGGTTCCCCATTAATAATCTCAGTTATTCCCAACAATACCCCAGTGATTGCAGCGCAGCGAGCGTCGAATCTTTGAGAACTAATGAGGCATTGTTCACAGTCTCCAGGCCCTGACGAAACGGCGGTTGGGAGAAAAGCAATAAATAGTCATCGATCGGAGAATCGCCCAACCGTCCAACCGCGCGGTTGGGCGGTTGGGCGAAAAGCAGTAGATGTGTATCGATTTCGCTGGCGAAAAACGCCACCGCGATGGAGCTAGCGTTTTGTCGAAGGCGAAAAACGTCGCGGTTTGGCGAAACGCCCGTCGATACGTACCAAAACCCTTTCGCCCAACCGCCAGTCGATACGTATCGAAAGCTTTTCGCCGAACCGCCGCGTTTCAGAGAAACGCTGGACCGCAGAGTGTGAACAATGCCTGACATCGCTGTGAAGCTTGACCCACTGGTGCAAAGTCATCGATTCAATCAATACTGGCTGCTTGTGGACATTCATCTGTTACCACACTAATGCTAGGTTCTCAGCCAGTTCATCGTAATCCCCGCCCGTGGATTCCACTAGGGAGTTTTTTTGAGGTGTTGGATCCCATTTTCGCAACGGTTTGTTGCATTTTGTATAGATTCATGAGGGGACCAGAAAAATGGATTTCAATTTTGCTGCGCGCTTTTGGAAATGCCCAAAGGGACGGAAAAAGTTTTCCGTGTTCAGGATGAGCTTGACGAAGAGATAGCTCTGTTTTGTTGCACGAGAGTTTTGTGTATTGCGGCCACGTTTTTGTTTAGACAAAAGGTTGCGATTTATTTGGCCGCAAGAAAGGAAAAACTTCAGCAGTGCATCATTTTGTTATATAGGGGATTCAAGCTATCAGCCTATTGTTTACCTTTTCTTTGCCCTTTCCAGAAGAGCAAGGCATGAATGAACTTACTCCTTTGCAGTCCTCTTATGAACATTTAAGGTCCTCTACAACTGCAACAAATTCCAAAATTTACTTCACGAATTGCGGACCCCCCCCCCCCCCCTAAGCACTGTATCGAGGGATGATTCGACCTTGACCAGAAACGTCGCATAAGGCTGCGTTCATACTTTGCGGCAGCATCCACCAGCGACCATCAGCGTCATAGGAAAGTATAGATATCAATCTAACGTCTGCCAGCGTCTACCAGCGTGACCAGCGTCTCGAGAGCTAGGGAAGCATAGGGGTCGATTTAGCGAACGTTAGCGTCTACAAGCATCTACCAGCGAACAGCAGCTTCCTGTACCTTCCATGAGTGGGGAGTATGGGGAGATAGGATACCAGACAGCTGGTAGAGAGTATGGAGCGATAGGAAGGTAGCAGACAGCCATACTCTCCACTTCTGGACGCTGCTGGTCGCTAGATCCATACCTATACTTCTCTAGCCCTCGAGGCGCTGCTGGTCGCTGGTGGACGCCGTTAAACGCCGACAGATGCTAGATCGATATCTACACTTTTTGATCTGATGACATTGACGGACGCCCTAAACGCTGCTGCTCACTAGTGGTCGCTGCCGCAAAGCCTTGCAGTATGAACGCAGCCTAAGCGTGACGCGGTAGGGCTTTCGGTGCAGGTGCCAATGGCGCGGGAGCCAAGCAGTTTTGTTTCGTGCTTATGTAATATTCGTGATCAGGGGTTGCATTCGCCAAAAAAGAAGTTCTCCACAAATATGATGATTTGGTGTTTAGGTAATAGCCTCTGGGCAGGGAATTTTGGCGTTAAGTAGGTGTGATATTCGTGCTCAGAGAGTCAAGCAATTGCTAACAATAAGGACAAAACACTGGGTAACTCTTCCTTAGCGAACATTTCGACCTAATATTTTAATTGTTATAATAATTTCAACTACAATATGGAGCGATGCGATTTATATGAAGCGGCTGCGGTGCTGCATGGAATACATGAGTACATACATGCAGCCGTATCTCCCTAGCGGTTATTGGCACGATGCCAGCGGGAAACTCGTCCGAAATTGCTTTCTGAGTCATGTAGAACAAATGTTTTTGCAGGTTTTTGACCGTTTCACTTCGCTTTTTCGCCATTTTCCCCACTATATAGCACCCTGCTACCATTTTAGACCGAGTACCAAATTATCGTGCCATATGCCTTTAATATTACTCCAGTTTACACGATGAGCAGTCCTGCCCAGAGTTTGAGGGAATGGAAAGCGCCTACCTTTTCGTTTTCGTGATATTTTCGATAGAAGCGGCTTTTGGCACGCTCCTTGAGTTTATTAATGCCACAGCCGACGAGGTTTGAGTGAGGGCCTACGTTACCGGTAACTCCAGTAATACAGGATCCGAAATCGCGAAAAGAAGAAGCTGTTCACATCACGTTGTATCAGAAGTATCTATCGTCAGGACCTTCATAAGGGTTCTAGTGACACAACATTCCGCAAGCAACTGCGAGAGGTAGAACTCCTTGCCTTAGTGTTGCACCTGCATGGCACGTTTCCATTGTTATGAACAACATTAGACAAGGGATGAGCAGAAGTTCAGTTCTCAGGCTAACACGAGATTAAAAAATCCTCGAGAATTCAAGTGTGGAGAAACAATTGACTGGAAATAATAATAATAAATGAATAATAAAGTTGGATGGAACCCGTCCAAAACTTTCTACACGTCCTAATAAGTAAGCGCCCACATAGAAAAACGAGTGCACCAGGGGCCCACTCTTCAAAATGCAAGTGCTGAAGTAAGTGAGAAACTGAGCAAATTGCGGCAGGGTACAGCATCGTTGTGTGAGACACATTGGGTGGTCGTACTTTTTCGCTGGGGAGGGGGGGGGGTCGTGGGGTCGTATGTGCCCTTGACAGAAATTCGCCGAGTTGGGGGAAAATTTTTGCGGTTGTTGATTTTTCCTGTTTGCGTGATTTGTCCTGTTTGATGTGTACCATATACCCTGTCCAGGTATTAGCTCAGGACCAGATGACCAGTACTTCAATGCATTCGCATGGCAAAAGTGCACTAACGGTCTATCTCCCCCCCCTACACTTAAAATGGGACAAGCCAAAATTAGAGCTCGCTATCTATCGGTTATTCTAGAGCATGAAAAGAACCATCCCCGCGGGACGTCCTTCCTTTTTGATGCTTGGCATATATTTTCAGGTTATTTTTGTTTTCAAGCAGCCGTATCTTCAGGTTTTCTAGGAAAGCGATCTTACCAAAAGGTTGTGCTCAAAACATGTTGTTGCAAACTCAAAACAAAATTTACAAAACGAGTTACACTGTAAACAATCTTTGAGGGGTGAAACACATGGCCACGCTCCTGCTTGATGAGCCCATTTTTTCGAAATAGACTATGGCTTCGGGAGCGCCCCAATCGTGAATACACTCCTTCTCTGTAGTTCGTGCCCATAATAATCTTTGGAAAAGTGCCAGCACTGTAGCAAACAAATTTTATAAAGCTATTCAAAGGAACAGGCGGTAAAGCTAGGGCTAGTGCCGACGAAAGATGATACTTTCGCAGATCTGAAACACCGATGCACACAATTCATGTTCTTTTGGGATGCTTATCAAAGGCAGTTGGCACGATGGTTTCCTACTTAGCCTAGCCTGAAATGCTAGTAGGGCGCTGTATAGTGGGGAAATGGCGAAAGAACGGAGTGAAACGGTCAAAATCCTGCGAAGAAAAAGCCTCCGTTCTCAGTGACTTGTAAATCGATTTCGGACGAGTTTCCCGTAGGCATCTTACCAATCACCGCTACCGAAGATACATCTGCATA
>MU912143.1:4346-21793 GCA_036418165.1 Cooperia oncophora | reverse complement strand
TGCTTAGCAAATGAATGAATACGAGCGTCATGAACGGTCGTCCATTTGTGACGTAAAGTTGGCGGGCGTTTGGGACGTAAAGTTGTGGCTTGATAGGGCCTCTATAAGGGCACCTCTCTCGGGGAAACCGCTATGCAGCGCCTGCCCAGGGTCGCAGAATTCTATCCCGCCAAGACTATTGATCCTAGTCGCCTTGGGGGATTTATCGTGCCAACTGCCTTCAAGGACAGGAGACACAAAAGTCAAGGATGGCTAATATGAGTTTTACACTGTAATATGCTTTAGATATAACGTGCCTGGATTGGAAAGTTCAACAATCGGTGAATTTCCTTCTCTTGGAAGAGAACGTCTTCTCTGCATTGGCCAAATACGACCCCCTCTTTGCGTTTACACAGTAGTCTGTAGACCCTGACTATAACCCAGTCTTTGAGAGCGGGTGCTAGCGCAGTACTTATAGGCACGGCGGGCACACAAGACTCTACGAGAGCCCACTTACAATCTTATCTTATCTAGTGCAACCAAGCTCTCCACCCTCACGGAGTCATTTATATAGGGTTGAAATGCACCTGAAGCTCTGAAACCACTGCTCAGTCTAAGTAGCTAGCTCTCCGTACAGGGTACGTGGACCCCCAGCGAGGTGGAGGGAGTGGGGGTCGCATTTGCCGCAGGACGGCACTTTTCGGGGGCGGGAGTGGGGAAGGAGGAGCTGGAGGAGTTTCCAGAAAAAAAACCCGGAGAAGTTCAAGACCTGGATGATACTGAGCTCAGGAAAATGTTGGGTAGGACGGGGGATGGAGAAGGAGGGGTCGCACAGGATGAAGTTTTCAGCGGGTGAGGGTGTTATTCTGCAGGGATTTTTCCCAACGGAAGTCGAAATCATGGCACATCCAAGGAGGGCTGCTAGACCTAGCACCTTTTTGCGCTTCAGTAATAACTCAACCGCTATATGAACAGTGCTAAAGCACTAATAATAGTAATTACCTGTAGCAGGACAAAGGGAAACTTCTTAGAACCACTTTGTTCATTTGACCTCCAATTACACGGATTTCAATCAATGAGCAACATTAGTCCTAATAATAGCAAACGAAAAGATCAGAGCACGAGATGTAATGAGGATAACTGAAAAGTGAGCTTTCATGATGAACGTCACGAATGACGATGTATAACGATGGCGCGCGGATTAGCCTTACTAGTAAATCGAAGCAATTCATGTCTAGTGCCCTCATTATTACACTTTGAACCGCCACAATGCTGAGGCAGTTATCATATAGCAGGATTCCAATCGATTTCCGAAAGAATTTCAACTACGCGCTTCAGAGAAGAGAGAAAATGCAGCTGATGAATGCCTTTGTGCTATGAGAAAACCGATAGGAAATAGGTAGGCGTTAGTCTTTCCGTCCAGCCCTTTTTACGTTCAGGAGCCGATCGGTTCTAAAGTTACGCAAGGATTCAGGAGGAGCTAGTCCTGCATGGGAGGGCATCCTTGGTGTGATATTCCCATAGGTTCAGGATGATCTGCCTATTTCGCAAGGATTTTTTATGCCCACGAAATTTTATGTGGTTGGCTTCCGGACCAATTCTTTTTAGCTTCCGCTAGAAGGCAATAAGCGCTGGAAAGAGCACAAAGACGAGTGTGGCCCAGCAAGTCCTAGAATTCTGCTGAACATGGATGGTGAAGGAGCTCAGGGAGAGGCGATCCACTCCACCCACCATTCTACTCCTCCTCCTTGGACTTAGGTAAAAGGCTTTTCAGGCTGTTCATAGTAGAAAAAATGTGTTTGTAGTGATTTTAGATTCCTCGTTGGTTCTGCCTAGACAATGACTTTCGTGGTCAGCTGATGCACAATTCAGTTACCTTCCGCATAAGTTTGGTGTTCAGTGACTGATCCTGAGAGGCTCACCGATTACCAGAGATAAGATTTTGGGTAAAATTTACCCCGGCAAGAATTTTCATCAAAATCTAGTTTGGACTTCGAATCGTGGGGCACCAGAGGTAAATCCTGCTTGGGAGAAAACTAGTAGGTGCTAGGAAAATCAACGAACGAACAGAATTCACGAAAAATTCTGCCCATTCGTGACACTCCAGTGAAACGCTACTGTGGACCTACACAGCTGTTCCAGCTATTAAGGGCACGTGGCACGTTGGGGATTCCCAGCGAGGGTGAGGGGTCGTATTTGGTCGCTGGAGGGAGAGAGGCGTCGTTATTGAGAACAATTCTCTGTTGTTTGTCCTTTTCTTGGTTTTTTTCTGTTTCAAATGCGCTCTATCCCATCCCCCTTCGCCTCCCTCTCAAACTTGGGGAAATCTAGTCAGATCAGGAAGATGGTGGGCAGGATGGGGTATGGGAAGAGGGAGGGGACGTACCGAAGGAAAAAATTACGTGCGGGTAGTATTTCGCGAAGATTCTCCTCAACAGCAGACCATACCCTGGGGCCTCTACGACTATGCGCAGAAGCGCTAGAGCACCCTATTTTCTGGGGGAAGCGGATTTCGTGGAATAACACGCAACAACGCGTGCGAAACTTTGGTGGACATGGTGACAGATTTTCCGTTTTTTGTGGCTCAATTTTCTATTCGGATTTCGGCGATCTCTTATTGAAAATAAAACATTAATATGCATAAGAACAGCTAAAAACACGCGAAAGTAATGTGAGGAAGAGGCATCGGTATTCAAGAAGGAGTTGTGCCCCATACACGGGTGCGGCTCATACCCCAGAAAATAGGGCAATAATTAGGTGATCATTAGTAGGTGATCAACGAAATCTGAGTGCATCTCCGAAAGACATGAAGGTATCATGTGCTGCAATCGCATTTTTAAGTACTGATGATCGCATATCAGATGCAAAACATCAAACAACTTGCAAGTACGAGCCTTAGCGACGTAATCCATGCTTGATCTGCTCGAATATTAACGGTGGAGAGTAACCCTTCCCTATTCCGGGGAACAGGAATAAACCATGAAAGATGATGGCTCAGGCGCTCACCCTACATTCAAGTACCCTTTTCTATAAGGTACATATAAGCCGCAACTGCCCTTTTGCGATAGAAAATTACTTTCTCGTTAGCAACGCTAAATAGCTCTGAATCATTATTTACTCTATCAAGAATTAGATTCATTTAGCTAATTTATTATCAGTCACTCAAATTAATCTCAGTTATATAAATAGAATCGGATGATAATCTCTCCACACACACTTCATATCCCAGAAACGAGAAGGGCGTGGCTGCATGAGGCAGCGACTGCGCCTTTAAACTTGCTTAACTCTGGTCTTCAACAAATCAGAATACTGAAAAAGTTCCTAAACATCAAAAAAATAACAAGGTATTCTTTCAAAATACGGTAGTCTTAATTTTGAGCGCTACTGAGCTATTCCTACCTCAATATCATTCAGTTTTAACGCCATATGTTTCTGGCGTCAAAAAAACGAAAGAAAAAAAAGAAAACGAACATCATGTTTATGACTGAGGTGGCATCGGATTCCCCGCGTAGGCAGAAATTCAACTAAAAAATTTCGAGTGTTCGAGATTCTGGGGTACTAGTGGATCACTGGGCCTATTGTTGACACTTCAAAAAAGTATCGCCCGTAAAGTGAAATAGGGCGAGCGAAAATTCGAGTTACTTGGACGCGCAGTGCACGTGCTATCATTCAAATAATTATTTGGAAAATGCGATCTCTCCCCAAGTTTCTCCCCTGCTACGGCCCCTGCTCCTATCCTCTCTATCATCTTAATAAATTTTCCCAGCTTACTACCATGCTTCTGAGATTTTTTTTTCTTGGACCTCTCAGATTCTCTCCCGGAAGATAGCCGTCGAATGGGGAGAGGAGGGAGTTACAGAGCACACGAAAAACAGGAAGAAAAGGAGAAGTATCAACAACTGGGAACATTTACTCAGAGGCAAACACGATCCCCGCCCCCTCTAGCAACTATGTAACTATTACCCTTCTCTGGGGACATCCAGCAGTTCATGCCCTGAGGGAGGGTCGTGTTCTAGATGCGCGGAGGGATCATATTAGTCTGGCTGCTTGTTAATTTTTTTTGTCGTTTCACGCATGAACTTCCGAGTTGGTGATATCTCGGTTTTATTGTAACTGATAGCTGATTGGATGTCATATCCATGGTATCCATTACCAGGATAGAGTAAGAGGGGGAGGGGCAAAAAGAGACATCAAAGCAATAGCAAGAAAGCAGAAATCGGTGAGCATAGAGGCAGAATGGTAAGGGCAGGGCAAACGTTACTGTTTTTCAAAGATGTAAAAGAGCTCTGCCTGACGCAGCGTTCAGACTTCGCGACGGCAGCGCTACGGTCGCGATCGATGTAGTGGAGAGCATGCGCATCGCGTCGAACGCGCGACTAAAGCGCTGCCGTCGCGAGCTCTGAACGCTGCCCAAAGGCAGCAATTGGCGAACTGAATGTAATGGATAGAGAAGCCATCCAAATAAAGCTTGTTGGGCTCCGATGAGAAAATGCGTCGTCAGGAATAGGCAGTTGCAATACTTCACCAGTAACATTCACAAAGAGAATGGTAAATTTTTGACCCTGTTATTAGTTGGCCTAATTCAGGTGAGTGTGGACCGCTAGTTCGCTAGGACAGATTTCACCAGGCCATCGAAATATTGGCAGTTATTGAGGTCAAAAAAGATTAAAATTGTATGTTTTAAATGACCTGCTAGTCAAAAAAGCAGAGAAAACCCCAAATGCACCCGAGATAAAGCCCTCTTTGTTCCAAACGAGAAACGAAGGGTCGATCGGGATTGCGAGAGAGGCGACGAGAGCAGCGAAAGAGCATGCTAACGAGCAAGGCGACAGACACGACAGTATGTAGCAACGTGGGCGGGGCCACCCGAGCAGCCTTGCGTTCTAGCGCCCCGCCTCACAACTATCTGACGCGAAACCTGTACAAAGTTATACCATGACCCACTCTACTCTTCTCAGGAAAACTCTGGATCCTTACACATCGTTGCCATATAAAAATGCTATCAAACTGAGCCCGGTAGTCCTAAATAAGAAAAGCGAGTAGTTCCATCTGCTCGAACGGTTGCTTATCGATTTACTCATAATTGCAGAAAATATCGTGTTTTCATGTAGTAACGTATCCGTAGCGGAATTCGTGTGCCACCTAACATCCGCTACTTTAGAACGCGCGCTTGAAAGGGCGTCCCACTGTACTCTAACAATCAAAAGGGCCATGTTGAAATGACTACTACCTTTCGAAAGAGATGGAGCATCTGTCTCAAGTTCGTCAAGCAAAGAAGAAAAACAGAGCAGGGATAAGGAATGTGGATTTTATCGCTGCAATTTGGTGAACTTCATGCTGGCTATGACTGCCTTCAAAATGATTCGGCCATCACATATTGATAAAGAACAATTGGGAGAATCGGCCAAAGAGAACTCGATTCCAGCGAAGACATTGCTTCTAGACTGAATGCTACAAGGAGGACGATCTGTACCCACCATCAGGAGATTGGGGCGTCGAAGAAGCTCCATAAACGGGACCACACTAATTGAGTCCGGACCAGGAGGATCGTCCTTTCGATACTTCGTCTTGCTTCCCTTTTGCGCAATAGAAGCGGCCCATTTGCCTTCATGGATCCGGACGAGGTAATTACAGTTGACTAGTACTGGAATGTGCAGTAGAAAACCGCAAGAATTTTCTTTATGGAATAACAGTAATAACGCCTGAACTGAGTTACGCACTAGTTTCAATTATTATGAAAAAATGGATTATCCCAAAGGTTATTTGTTGAAGTTCTGGAGAAGAGAGCTCTCACGCCACAAAACGACTTCTCTTATATTGAACGAGTATTGATTTCTTGAGCCTGAACCTGCTCCCAGGCCAACTAATTCTTCTATTCTTCTGGGACAGTAAAGTAAACTGTACCAGATCCTGTACCAGAAGTGAAGAACACTGACTTGTACATCAGCTGGCCTCGAACATCATTGCACACCGCATTCAGTAAGGCATCACGATTCTGAGTTGAAGTAGAATGCGCACCGCATCCTACAAGGGATTAATTAACGACGAAGGCTTTATCCTTTTGTCTTTTCATCGATTTTCTGGGAAGGTAGCATGCCATTAATTTGGTGTATGAACTTTTCACATCAGCTGCTCAGGAAATGCTCTTTTTATGGAGCCTTCCATTACTTGCCGTCGATGGCAATGAAAAGTGGGTTAGGTGCTTCCATTATTCTGGTAAAAAAAAACTGGAGGTGGTTAATGAGCTTGGCTGTTCGCTCTTACGTGACTAACATCTACTTCCTAAAGTTTATAACGGGAAGCTAAGAGACAGAGCCCTCGGCTCCAATTATAGGGGTGCGCCATGCACTCCAAATTTGTACAGTTTGTTGAGTGACTTTCAAATGCGAAACATTAATTTGTAGGACCCAGCATGTGCAAAAGTCAGTCTTTTGACCTTTCCTGACAAGCTTGTCACCAGCTACACTTGAAATCCCTCAGATGCGAGTAGGCTGCCTGCGTACTTCAACTAAAGCGTAGCGGTGGCAATGCTTTTGGTGAGATACTTTCATTTTGAGACAATCGTAGTCATGTCTTTGTCCAACAAAGAACAAGGTGGCAGTTGTCTCAAGTTGAAATATCCCACGATAACCCATCCTGAACCACATCCAAATGCCACGCCTACTCCGTCTCAGAGATAAGGAGTATAATTGACCTCACAGGGTTGGACGGCTTGGATGACATAGGCGGATGACGATCTGGTATTTTCACACTGCACCTTAAGGGTGGTCAGCGACGGCACCGTCCCCCACTCAAGTTCCTACTGAATACCGAGAACTGGCAGCCTTACATGACCGAACATGACATGCCCCGCGATAAAAGTGTCATGGATAGTTGCTTTTCAATTATGAAACAGTAGCTGATAAGTAATTCCCCAAAGAAAAAAAAAGCAAGAAGAGTCCTCAAGAACACCATAAACAAAATCGCTCCCTGACAGTCACACCGCCCTGCGGTCTCTGTGCAACCCCTGGCTCACAAATCCTTTATCACATCTCCCAGTAGTGGATATCATCCAATGCAAAGAAAAGAATACGAAAAACAAAAACACGGAAGAAAAACTCTTGAAAAGGAAAAGAAACTTCAAAAACTCGGCGTCCGAATTTAGGGTTACGGTAGCGTGCATCTTTTAGTGTAGTGTAGTGCGTCGAGCTTTTGCACCACGAAAAGTCGCTCGTGATTTTTACGCGTTTTACCTTGCAAGATGGGTTGAGTTGACTGTATGTGCTCCCAATGAATAAAATGTAATAAAGGAGCAGAATTATTTATGGGCACGAGCGCGGTCAGCAAAAAGGACATGCAATTCCGATTAATGCCCGCCGCCCCAACAAAGAACAACTGAGCGGCCCTCCGTCAGAGGGCATCTAGCAAGTGGGCGGTCCAACTGGGCGGGCGTTAGAACTAGAACTTTCAGCGGCTGTAGCTCGCTCCTCGCTCGCTGTGGAGTCGCGAGAGTGGGACAGTCTCTAGCTTGGGGGCTGTACTACTTGCACAAGGAAGGACGACCATGTACTACTTGAGCGCGGGGCTGTCTTTAGGGTGACACCATTGTGGATCATTTCGTATTCTCAAGATAGCAGCACTTTATTAAAGCATAGGCGCATCTTGCTATAAAACCTTCGTAGATAGTGTGATTGAAAAAAGCATTGTATGAACTGATTAACTACCCATGACGAAAAAAGAGCAGAAAAAACCAATGAAAACGTTTGAAATGAGGCCTCCCTTTCTTCTAGCAGAGTCCGGGATTTGTTGAAACAAACTACACAAGAGGGGGGAGAGAGCATGTGAACAAGCGAGACGACAGACACTAAAGGCGGGGCGGAGTGACTTGCGCTTTACTAAAATCACCGTAGCAATCTTGAGCCTTAACGCCTCCACCTTACAACGTTCTGACGCGAAACTGGTGAAATGTCCTCTATTACAGCCCACACTGCCTCTCCTCACAAAAGGCGCGATTCCTGTGAACAACTACGAAATGTGTCTTTAAGTACTTCAATGGCAATAGTACCAACATAGCACCAAGAGTACACCAATATACGTGCATGACTATGTAGAGCACCCGTACGAGTATAGCCGATATCCAGTAGCAAAATCCATACATTAAAAGAATTGCACAATTTCATGGTTCCCATTAGAAGCCTTCACAGCGTTCAGCTTTCATATCTGTCCTCGAGAGATTGTGAAAAAAAGAAGTTTTAAAAAAAAGTAGGTTCCACTGGCTTCAGCTTGAGCTAGAGGTTTCGAGGACAAAAAACTTACGCTAGTAGGATTCTGCTGGCCAGAGAGTAGGTAAAAGCAAACAAGTTCGAAGTCAAGCAAGTAACTCAGCTCTTAGTGGGATAACGGGTATCGAAGAGTGCTAGCAATTCGAATTATGCAACAATTTTCAGAAAAAAAAGCCGACCAAGTAACGTAATAATACCGCTCGAAAAGTATTCGATTGAAAAGCGCAATAGGAGCGACTTCGATTTTGGCTTCTAAGGCAAACGCTTCTCTCGATATAGCACGGACGAGGGTAAGGTTTGGCAGAAAATCTCAGTTCAAAGACAAACCGCGCGACTCCAAATTGTGGATAGTGACGTTCAGTTGCAAGCCTAAACTCGCTAAATGACTCTCTAGAGAAAAAGAAATCAAAAAATACATGACAGCGCCCTAAGGACCTGGCAGCTTCTCTGGACGAGTTCTACGGATATGCTCGTTTCATGCCAGAAAAGGGACCTCTGCCTCACTATCGTTTCTTCGCGCTACCCAGTGCTAGCAACATCTAGCAGTGGAAAAAAAAGAAAAACACGGTGTGAAAATTGAACTCGTGACAGAAATAGCCTTTGAGTTTCGGTGGGCGGACAACTAGGGAGGCGTCAGAACTGCCACTTATGAGGGCCACAGCGCCTTCCTTATTTACTTCGAAGCTGCGAGAACACCTGTAGTGTGACTGACAATAAAGACTAGACTACTTGTTCAAGGAAAGACGCCTAAGAATTGCTTGAGCGCGGGAGGTGTCTTTACAGAACCGAGTAAAATGAATAAACTACTTTTTCTCATTATGTTGAGTTACGTAGTAAAGTGAAAAATGTGAGGTGCAGGTTCCCACAGAACAGGGAACTAGTGAAAAGCGACACAAGAAGTGCCTTTATTGTTGGTTATTACTAGGGAGTGCGGTGGGAAAACAATAGAAAGCCTCTGTTTTTTATTCAGAATCAATGCCAAATAGATTTGTAGTATACAAAAACCACTACAATCTACAGGCTGTTGCCAACGCTACACATCCATTATTCGAAAAAAATTCCATCGATAAAACTGGATTTTTTGAGGCGATGAAGTGCAGGGAAGCTTTTTGACCTCATCGTGAGCCTTGGATTGTTTATGATCCGGAAATTTTTTCAAGCTTCAAGAGAAAGTTGTAGTTTGAAGGGATAGATCTTACTAGTAATGGGCGTTTGGGCTTTCGCAGTCCCAAACGCTCAACTTCTGCGATTTCCAAAAATGCACGAAATGTTTTATTGTCCACACTCCGACAATTCTTATTTGTAATTGAAATTAATTGCTAGTTAAAAATGTTAAAAGAGATCAAGGTACAGTCTGGTTCGCTGCGGATGAGGGGACTTGGCAGTGGGAGAGGTATGGCGCGGTGCCAGCACGCTTCTTTTCGTTTTTTTTTCCTTACGGCAAACGATAAGACTGTATCACATAGCTCGTATTAGCCGTTTTCCACAACTTGTTGTCGCTTACGAGCTGGCGGCGCGCAAAACCTAGCCTCATTGACACGCCCCGTCATCCGCAACGAACAGGCTATGAACTCAAATGAATTATCTCATGCTGTACCCAAAAAAACTAGCAAAAGCAAATCCAACACATTACTCACTATCCAACTGTAAACGCTGACATGATGCACATGGGGCTTAATGGTGTACCGAAACAAACTTATAATCAATAAATAAGAGGTGGACTAAGGGGCAACTAGGAATGTGTATAACTGTGCGCAAATGGGCGCACGCAGGAATTACTACAAAGTAAACTATCAACACTAGCGGGCCATGGTGCCCTTGTTCTCGAGCAACTGTTTGAAAACATGCCTGCACTTCGGGACAAAGGTTCAACTTGAAAATTCGTATCGATCACACAAAAGCAACTTTATCATCGAGTTTTTTGATCTTGATTCCCTCAACCTAACTAGTACCCGTTCGTTTAGGCGGAGGATCGGTTGATAAGCGGATTATTATCTGTGTAGCATTAGGATAAAAACAACAGGATAGGAGGCGTCCGCAGGGATCAGAGATCAATAATCGTGCGCATTTCCAAAGAAGACGAGCATCGGTATCACACCCAGACTACAATGAATATGTTTGTCTCGAAAATCTCCTCTTCCCAGATATGAATAGCCTATTTACTGGGTTCGAGGACCCGCGGGGTATGAAGCACATTTTTAGCTCTTTCTTGTCCATGTGGGTGGTGTGTTCCGAATAGTAACTGGCACAGAGGCATCTAAAAGATTATAATACGCAAAAACACTAAAATAAAACCTGCTGCTGTGTCTAGGGACCTCCGGAGAGCGTTGTCGTGTGCGTCTCGACCATGCAAATAACCTATTTTCTGGGGTACAGGGCTCGTTTTCGTGCGAAAATTGGTAAAAACAGCAATTATTTTGTGTATTTTTTGCATTATGATAGTCCAAGAACCTCTTTTTCGAAATAGGTGTAAGAGCAAGCAGAAACACGCAAAATTAAAGTGAGGAAAAAACATTCGCGGCGTTCGAGGCAAAGATGCCCCCATTCACTCTATATCTTGCGGGTGGGGAGGGCGTGGCTGTGTGCATCATTTGAGAAGCGGCGGCTGAGCTTTGCTGGGATACGTAGATTCGGGTTTGGGCAACCGTAGTGATGTCTTCGCCCAGCACAGAACTGGATGACAAGTTTGTTTCAAATGAACGTATTGCATGAAAAACGCATTCTACGAAAGTGGATTACGTAGTCACGCCCTCTCCATCTACAGGATAGGGAGTGCACATGAGTGTGGCCCATACTCCAGAAAATAGGCTAAAGCGCCTAATATCTATAAAATAGGGTGACAATAAGAACATCAGCGCTACGTTACAGTGAGTACCACATCTCTGATGAGAATCGGCTAATTAAGGGCAGAATACCGGGATAAAAAAAATTACATGGGAGCTTGGTTAAATACATGTTGAGCCTCTTCGCATTCGATAACATATTGGCTGTTCAAATTGTTACCTAGTATGGAAAATTGTAGTTGCCGTCGCCTAAGGTTGCGTGATTAAACGAAAGTACTTGAGCTCTAATTATTTTGTAGCCGGTGACAAAGAGAGGGCAACGAAAACGGCTACATGTGTAACACGGCGTGCACTTGACTTCAGCCTCCTGGCCCGATCTTGCCAAGTTATCGCCCTATTCCTAACGTAGCGCGCTATATATGGACCAGGTGTCCCCCACCATTGCACTTTAATCTTCGAGCATGCACCGTGAACTGTGAGCTTTGAGCGAGGGCTATGGAGCAGTGGGTTCAAGGACTCTAGCAACATGATCGCTCGTCCATTACTGAACTTAATCCTGGAATAACGGATTAACTGTCAAGGGCACACTTCGCGAAAACAAGTAGTGGCTAGTGAGAATCAAATACGAATGTAAAGGACTGCGTAATTCAGTGGCGAGAAACTGCAGTAAAACTGTCGGGAACTTTTTAAAATTTTTGCGTATTGTGCAAGTATGTAAAGAAGTGAGTGTGCATGTGAAAGAAAGAGAGACCAGCTGAAGAGTAGAAAGAGAGCACCATACACGCGGCGTCAGACGCATGTGGGCAGCACGCCCACATTCGTCCTATGGACGGGGCCTAATTGACAAGCCTGCAGCCCCCTTGAAACGCACTTCCGAGCTGCGAAAAGGAAGCATCCTTGCTGGCTAGGGACACAGGTTTCCAAAGTAATTACGGATTTACTTCACCCATGACGGCGCATTGTGTCTTTAAGTCATAAGATTAGCTAGCTCTGGGCTTTTCCAAAGGCCTTTATACACGCTAGACTATTGTCAAGAGCTTACTCAGTGGTACCATAGATAAATGTATGTTACACGCCTAAAGGCACATTTTGCGACTATTTACAGGAAGCAGGGCACTATGTGGTAAATCGGGTAGAATTTTCTGCCTTGATCAGTTCTGCGAGGAGAGTGCTATGATACGAGATTCGACCGCTAAGTTTTTGGAACGGCTCCAGCTCAGCACAATAGACGTTGCCTCGCAGTGCTGTCAGTCGCCTTGCTTGCTTGCATTCTCCCTCATTGCTGCTGCCTTGTCTCTCGCTCACAATCCCAAACGGCTCTTCACCTCTTAGAACTGACTGAGAGCCTCACGTAAGCGACGTTTAGCTGCTGTTTTCTGCTTTTTTTCTTGAGGGTTATCTGAGCTGCAACACAGCTACAACACACACTTTGTTCGTTAGTCTCGCTACTTACGATTACAAACACAGAGAGTAAGCCTTTGTCCTAGCCCTTACTACTGAGAAGCGAAGTGAAGTAAAACAGTCGGTGAAGAATGTTCAGTAAAATTTTGAGGAATACGGTACAGCAGCAGTTTGGTTTCCATTTTGCACGCATCCTTGAGCGGAAGCTAATCAGGTAATAAGATCCTCCGCCCATGCTCATCAGTAAGGGCAGCTGTGAAGGAGCAGCGAATAGCTGCACACTATTAAGCAAGTACAACAAAAATAGTGAGATAAAAATACCAGTAAAAAGCAAGTTCTAGGACTCATTCTCTGAAAAACTTCGTAAATAAAGTTGTCCATACAATCGCTGATGGGTCCCGTACGCTATAGCAGTTA
The DNA here is from genome assembly GCA_036418165.1 of Cooperia oncophora. Lineage (NCBI taxonomy): Eukaryota > Metazoa > Nematoda > Chromadorea > Rhabditida > Trichostrongylidae > Cooperia > Cooperia oncophora. The sequence goes on along the minus strand of MU912143.1, from coordinate 8,952 downwards.
ATGGGCTACCGGTTAATTTCCAATGAGTTCATATTCCTGCCCATAAAATTTTTGTTCGTCAGTAGCGGATCTTAGCGTCATCGGATAGCGCTGGATTAGGGTTATCGTCTTCTTTTGTATTTTTGTTGCATGGTTGAATAGTAAAGGAGGGTGCCATCGTGGGAACGATCTCACGATCAGACATAAGAACGCACACAGTGCACGCCAACCTAATGAACTAGGCGACTCTTTTTACGCAGGATTAATCGATAACTTGAGAAGTATCCAGTAACTATTTAGTAGCTTTCGCAAACTATCATAAAAAGAAATGTAAACATGAGTAAAAACTAATGGATAAGGTTCACGCCAGCCTCAAATCAATTCAGTATGTAGGAATTCATGCCTTTACTCGTTAAAGACACATTCCATGGTTGCAACTAGTAGGTGCTGGTCGAATTACCAGTAGGGAACCAAGAGAATTACCAGTGGTCAAAATATCCAGAAGACCACCAAAAAAATTGGACGGGTTTTCAAAGACGTGGAGCAGTGCTACGCGAGCGATAGGTCAAAGGCAAATGATGACAGAATAAGAAGTTGAGCGAAACTAGTAAGGCTGGTCCAACACATTATGAATATCATATCTAGGGTTGTAGGCATGAAGCCACTGACGTATTTCGTCCTCGGATGGGTCGTTCCATCTGAGATGGTCGGGTGATGATGTGATGACCGTAAGGCACTGCGATGACCGTGTAATGAGAAAAAGTGTGTGTACATATGTACCTAAGGCAGCGTTCATACTTCGCGACAGCAGCGGCGATCGCGCGATCGTCGGTACATGGCAGAGCGCGCCCCAACGCTATTACTTGGCGCTCCGAAGGCTTTTGGGGAGAAGCGACTCAATTTCATGCTTTTTTCCTTTAACTGCAATTTTCTTAGGTACTGAAGCTTGGTTTGACACAAAGAAAGGTGAACCCAACTTAATGGCTTTTGTTTTCTATTTTCTTTCTTGATTCAGGATAGAAATGAGCAAAAAGCGTGAGAGCTTCATTTAGGGTAGGTTTTTATTGTTTCTTTTTTCATTCGTCGAGCTTATACATGAGGTTATAAAGTTTTCACCTGTTGATGTTGCGTAAAATGATTAGTGTTTTGGTTCCTAGGTGAGTTTCTTTCTGTTTCTTTTTTTTCTTCGTTGTTTGAACTCGACTTGTAAACTATAAATGTTTTGGAAGTTGGAACAGTTCAGACGATAGGAACTTTCAAGGCGCTTGCATAAATTGAAACAATAAAAACAAAAGAAAAAAAGAAGCTCACCCAGGAAATGGAGTTGGCCTTATCCCGACCTAAAAAGAAGTGAAACCTCCTTACCTCATATTCCAGATCCGCTTATGTATAGAAAGTCGTAAGTTATCAGTTAGTAGCCATTATTAAGAGAAAAGAAGGTCTCACAAGTTGGATTCCCTTATTTATCAAGCGAGCGGTCCATAATAGCGTTGGGGCGCGCTCTGCCACGTACCGCGATCGCCGCTGCTGTCGCGAAGTATGAACGCTGCCTAACATGCCAAGTGCCATTGATTTCAATGCATTCGTCTTCGCTCCCTTTCGCGCCTCCTAGAAAATATTTCAGAGCATCTTTTCTGGACTCACGTAGCTGGAAAATTGAGAATTTCATATTTTTGCAATTATAGCAATTTGAAAAAATTCAATTATTATCATTATTATTCAGGAATAGTCAACATTGAGAGGCAAAGTATGATCGCATAACGATTAGCATATAATCAGATCATAAGCAGATCACTTTACCTGATTTTCCCACCACCCAAGAATTAAAGGGAGTACTTTTAGGCAGATATAAAGATTTGAGGCGCTTTGGCCTAGGGCAGAAAAGGGCTTTTTGTGATCTCCTATAAAGTCCCATAAAGCGACGAAATGTTACGAGTCGTTCCCTTTTACTACCATTTTTACACAGACAGATGGGCTCACCCATCACAAGCTCCTTCCTTCGTAGGCTTACGTAAAAAATTCACGTCTTCAATGAATGATCCGGTAAGGCTTCACAGGTCCAAAAGAGGCACATTACAAATCCATAGAGGAGTGCCAGTCATTGAGGATGTCCAATGGTATGAGTTTGCGCAGTGAGCCCAAATTAAGCTAAAAGAGAAATGAAGTAGAGAGAAGTAACCAACGCTCCCGAACATGCTTTTTTTGGCAGCCAAAAGGGCACAGAACTTCAACTAATTGAAAGTTACTTTTTATGAATGAGGTTGCAATGTTTCCTCATTCTAGGAGATCTGTTTACTCCCAGAATCTCCTTGACATAAATCTGAACGTTGACCTCCCATACCACAAGCAAATATTTGGGCTATTTTTCCTTCAAACGAGAATGATTGCAATGAATTTCGTTTTATTAGGCCGTAGCAGAGCGTCAGGCAATGCAGTGGACGATTGAGCACTGAGCTAATATCGGAAGCCATCCATGGAACAAATCCTTGCTCAGGTAGTAATTGCCCTAATCACTTGTCATAGGACGCCATTGTATGCGCCGAGCAGAAGCACTGGCAATAATCAGCGGCCAGTAATCTCTCTACTGCTCAATAGGGATAATCAGGGGTATGAATGAGAAAAAGCGCTCGGTTGGGCTCCGGTGTTGGGAATCCTAGCGCGGTTGCGTGCACATGCCTTTGCATGGGCCTCTTTTTTCTCCCTGATCCCCTATGTTTTGACGAACGATGAGAATGAAAAGAAGGCAAAAGCTTTTAGAAAACACCTGAATTCCGTATAATGTCTATAATTAAGGGAAAAATGCTCATAACAAGCTGTATACTACCTCCGTGGTCCCAAGGCTCTTGCAGTGTGTGGGGAGAATGGTTCCGCAGCTGAGTAGCGTGTCACTTTCTCCGGTCAAAAGTGCAGGGGTACAGGTTGGAAGGCAGCAGTAATCGGATATCGTTTCTGGACTGTGTCCCCGCCGCCACATAGCCAGCCACACGCCTAACTATAGCAAACGCTCTTCTTGTCTGCGTTCTTACTTTTGGTTGCTCCCTACCGCTGAGCACATGTTGCGCTGCAAGACCTTAGTGTCGACGCAGGTGCTGTACCTTGAGGATACTGTGAACGGAGTCCGGAGACGACAGCCGGGTATCGTTGCCCCCTGGCCTAAATTTCAAGCACTTTTGAGCGGAGAAAAAGGCACATTACTGCAGCTGCGGACCAATTAGCCTCGTACATGGCAGGGACCGTCTTCGGAGGTGAGTGTACAGTTTGTTTGACTATATCTGATAGTGGAAGGTATCCAAACCTCCAGCTCGAGGGATACTGGGGTTGGAAGATAAGTGGATCGAATAGAGGTGAAAATACTTTTGAACGCAAAGCTTGGCCTTTGCTTACAGTTAAAGTATCAGTTTTTGCAGGGTGTGAGAACTGGAGTTTCGTTGAAATGGAATGGAAGACTTGGTCCGGTACATTAGCTTGTTATATGCGCCCTGCATGGCAAAGCCTGAAAAAGGAATAAGAGAAAATATTTCCGAACTCCTCTGGGAATTTGAGCAAGGCCTTCCTATTCTACATGCACTCGTTGAGGTATTCCCGTGGACACTGATGTTGAGTTTGGAATTTTTGTCATTACAGACAAGTTTGCTACCAGTTAGCGGATTATTATAACGATGATAGTGAGGAATGAAGATTCTACAATGATTGGTCCCTTCTCGAGACAAGCCACTTTTATTTTTACTTACAAATAGAACTGCAGGAGGAGGAGGAAGCACTGAGGGGGTCGTACTTTGCAATGTTTCTTCCCAACAGTAGGTTACCCTTTGGATGGAAGGGGGAGGCGGCAGATGGGAAGAAGAGAAAAACGCGGTAAGCGTTTTTTTTGTAGTTTTTTGAACACTTAGGCGAGTACTGTATGCTCTTGTGAAGCTACGCTGCTATTTTTTTGAATATTTCTTTCATTTCAGGTGGCATGTCGTGCACGAGTACGAGGAAGTGATGGTGAACCCGAGAGGTGAGGACTTTGCCTTGACCTTGGGGAGAAGAAACTCCTAATTGAGTGAACCTTACTGTTCAAATGTGGTTTGAAAGTCAGATTTCATCCCGCAGCGTTGCGGCAGTTACAATCTGCCTCCGCTGGACTGAATGTCGTCCTATGTGGGCTGAGTGAAGTTGACTGAGATCAGAGTAATTAGTAGTTATGCGTTCAAAAATGATGGAAAAACCAGAGAACAGGGTTGAGATAGGCAACAAAAAATATCGCAAATATATTCATGATTAAATTGACTGTGTTTATTCTCAAATGCAGTTACTTGTTGAGAGGATTTCGTTACTCTTTTATCCAGCAAACTATGATAATGATATAATGGTGAAGTGGTCGCTTTTAATGGCTCCCCAGAGAATGCGACGAGCTCTTTGTATAACAAGTAATTATAATTCTGAGAGTTATACTTATGTTTCAATGGGTATCTATGGACGTGTGGTGATCACATCATGCCTCACCGTTCACGTGGGTAGAGGTCTGATCGTATCCAACATAGACCAGTTAAGAGATTTATAGCTTGCTCGGGTTGGATCCATGCGATCAAAGGCCCGGTCCGCGTTAAGCTGCTTAGGTAGTGTGTAATGAAATATGGAAGTG
>MU912142.1:51870-64606 GCA_036418165.1 Cooperia oncophora | reverse complement strand
TCTTTCTGAATCCGTAGATTCCAACTCCGCGTAATCGAAGAGTGGGCGTGTTCTTCGTCTTCTTTGCTATTCCCTCAGTGAAAGCTCCCCAAACGCTCGCTTCCTCCTGCTCAGCTCTGGTGCTAAGTCGTTCATCATATTGATTTCTCGACCCAGGTATACATAGATAGAGCATTCAGCGATAGTCGTTTCGTTGAATGGGGCATCAGAAACTAGTCCATTCCTCATGAACGTCATCTTCGTTAGATTCGGCTGCAGAAAAAATTTTTCCCAACCAAAACTATTAGGTTGTCCCAAAAGTCCAAAAGTTCGTGGACACTTTCTAACTTTTATTCGAATTAAGTTTATTCCAGTGGGAAGCAATTTTGATCAGCTATAAATATGCCGCCAAAAACGATCCAGCTGCCTTTCTGGGCACAGAACTAAGAGGCTTCTGGAAGCAGGGCAACCACACATTGCGTAGTGATTGGCAACAAGTTGCCAATGAAGGTGACATATATATATATATATATATATATATATATATATATATATATATATATATATATATATATATATATATATATATATATATATATATATATATATATATATATATATATATATATATATATATATATATATATATATATATATAATATATATATATCCATACCCCGAACAGGCAGATGTTCCACGAAATCGACTTCTTCTTAACCAACTGCTTGCGCCTCTTTCACAATGTTACAGTGATCGGAGAATCGCATTTTAATATTGGATCGGACCACCGTTTAGTTCGAGCCACAGTAGCAATAAAGCTCAGAGAAGAAAGGAGACGATTAGCTGCATACTATTCGCAACGTGCTCAATATGTGCTCTCTGAAGAACGACTAAAAGCGCTCGCTTCCACGACAAACTTTTCTTCAGAACAGGGAAATGTTCACAGCAGATACGAAAAGTTGATTTCTACTATTCGGGATGTAGTTAAAAATGCTTCAGAGCGCGTTCGAAGCAGACCTCGGGAACGATTAAGTGCTACTACACTGCAAATGTTGGCCACTCGGAAGGAATTGGGAAAAACTATGACTCCTGTGGCTAGAACTATATTAAACAAGGCTATACGCTATAGAGTGAAGAAAGAATATCGTGAATACGCGGCAACGTAAAGCAAGAGAAGCAGCTGAAAAATGCACGAGCATCAAAAGAACATTCATCAACACTCGACTCAAAACCATTACCCCTGAATATCTCACAAAAGAAGATGGCTCTGTTGTCAGGAATAAAAAAGGAATGGAAGGAGAAATTCGAAACTTTTTCCAAGACCTCTTCTCCACAAAAGTGCTGGTGCAACCTAACATGATATTTTGTGAGGATGATGATGACACACTTGCAAGAGATGAGTGGAAAGTACTTGAAACGGAAGTATTGGAGGCTATTCAACAGAGAAAGGAGGAAGAGCGCCTGGACCAGATCGAATTCTGGCAGAACACCTGAAATGTCTGAAGGAGTTCATCGCCCGCCCTTTGGCAGACATTTTCACGGAAATGCTGGCGTCGGGAACTGTACCAAAGGAATGGCTGGGCTCGAACACCATTTTGATCCACAAAAAAGGACCGCGTGATATACTGGCCAACTATCGTCCTATAGCGCTCCTGTCCACAATACTCAAAATCTTCTCACGTATCATCCTCAACCGCATAAGTGGAACACTCAATATAAATACGAGAAGAGAACAAGCCGGATTTCGTGAAGGCTTTTCAACCATCGATCAGATACATGTGATTTCTCAACTTGCGGAAAGATGTCGAGAAGTACCGAATCCCGCTATGTTATCTTTTTGTTGACTTCAAAAAGGCATTTGATACGGTCGAACACCAAGCGGTACTAAACGCACTTGCCACGTTCGGAATTTCAAGAAGATATATTGAAATAATACGACAATGTAACACGAGCTGCTACACTGACATAAAATTGCTCAAAGAACCAGTTCGTGTAAAGATCCAACGTGGCGTACGGCAAGGCGAGGTCATCTCTCCAAAACTATTCTCTGCAGCTTTAGAACTTGTAATGCGGCAAATCGAGCTGCCTTGTGGCATTGAGATAGATGGCGAAAGACTTCAATACTTGATGTTTGCAGACGACATAGTCTTGATTGGAAGCGAACCGAGTGCACTCGAAAGCTCCCTGAATATTTTGAGCGAAGCCTCCCAATCCATTGGACTTGTAATACATCCAGGAAAAACCAAATGGATGAAAAACAACTACACCAATGACTATCGTTTATGCATGAAAGGATCAGTCATTGAAGAAGTCTCATCGTTCACGTATCTTGGCCAAGCAATAACGATGGATAATGATCTTACAGGAGATCAGCCGGCGTCGAAAGGCGGGATGGGCCACATTTAACAAATACCGAGATGTTCTCACCGATAGACGGATTGAAACTCAAGTAAGATCTCAGGTGTTCAACACCCATGTTCTACCAGCACTGGTATATGGAAGTGAGACATGGAGCACAATCAAAGATGAGGAGAGAAGACTAGCTGCTACGCAAGAGGGGAGCGAGCAATGTGTCGAGTAACACTAATGCACAAGATCCCTGCTCGCGAAATCCGAAGACGGACGGGCGTAAAGGATGTTATCGAAACCATTTATGACTCGAAAAAGAGATGGGCTGGACACGTAGCTCGTCTTGACGATAACCGATGGACATATCGCGTAACCAACTGGTATCCTCGTGGTGTAAAAAGGCCACAGGGAAGACCCCCAGCCAGGTGGAGTGATCCTTTTAAGAAACTATATGGGCAGAGATGGCAACAAATGGCAAGAAATCGTGATGAATGGCATAGATGTGTCCTGCAAGGATGGCGCAACCAACCTTGAAGAGCGGACATCAAGGTATTCAAGGTATATATAATACGATTTTTGATAGTACCTCAAAAATGACCCAGCTGCCTTTCTGGGCACAGAACTAAGAGGCTTCTGGAAGCAGGGCAACCACACATTGCGTAGTGATTGGCCAATCACTACGCAATGTGTGGTTGCCCTGCTTCCAGAAGCCTCTTAGTTCTGTGCCCAGAAAGGCAGCTGGGTCATTTTTGAGGTACTATCAAAAATCGTATTTTTTTACCCAGAAGATGGCCGCTGTGGGATTAGTTTAGATGGCGATCGGAAAGAGCTAAGTCAGGGCTACACGAAGACTGTGGTGGAATTCCCCAGCTAAGCTTCGGGATCTCGAGCAGTGTCGTTTTCCAAATGTGTGACCCTGAGCTGTGGTGGAGTAGGCAAACATTGCTCGGTTTTGGGACCAAATGGTAGAGATTTTCCACCCCACTTTGCAGTTGATTACAATAGGGCTCCCTGGTTACCATAGCGTTGGAAGGAGGGAATTCCGTTTCGAGAGCGGAGAAAGGTACCCCACCACATACACAGCCTCACCGCCCTACTGGATTGATAGGATTGCGCGATCGGTTCTGCCCTTTCGGGGGGATCTAGCCGTTGGCGCTCCCACTCCACATCCAATCACAGTGCTGTTGAACCAGTCCGTACAGCGGAAGTGGGAGAGAAGTTGTAGACAGTACCCAAATGTGCTCCCCTTGGAGTACTGGTCAAGTGATGAGAAAAATTTTGACCTAATTTCAGAACTTTCCTAAGAGCGCGTTCAGACTTCGCGATCGCGCGATCCGGATCGCGCGATCGCTGTGATCGCGCGATCCTTGCACTACTGTGGGTGAAATTCACACCGGGAGGGAAGGGTCATGTTTTTTCATGTTTTTTGTTCCTGTTCACTTTTCCTGTTCACTTTTTCTTTTCCTTCTTTCTTCCTTCGTGTTCATAACGTCTCTCTGTGTCCGCCGCCACGCCCCCTTCCACCACGCGTGGCGGCGGACACAGAGAGACGTAATGCCCCATGAAGAGACGTAGTGCCCGCGCGGACCTAATGACACACCCTGCCAGAATGCTCGGGGTGGGCCGGAGATGTCGTAGAAAAATTTTGGGGAAGAAATGAAATTTTAAAGAGAAGTAGGCGGAGCCAGGGGCGGGGCTTGTAGGATATGAAAGAGGGTGTGGCGGCGAACATAATAACAGAGTGGGACGTAGTGCCCCAGAGCGGACCTAATGACACACCCCACGGGGAATTGCCGAAATAGTGAAAAAGGGCCATACAAAAGAACATGAAAGAGAAAATAGAACATCAAAAAACTATAGCAACAAAAAAAAGAAGAAAAACTCACCCCCGATCGCCGCCAACATTGCAGAATCCGAATCTGAAAAAAAATTGAGAGGGAATACAAAGAAACACAAATCATTTCGAAACGTTCCTTAACATAAAAGGCCTTATGAACACGAAGGAAGAAAGAAGGAAAAGAAAAAGTGAACAGGAAAAGTGAACAGGAACAAAAAACATGAAAAAACATGACCCTTCCCTCCCGGTGTGAATTTCACCCACAGTAGTGCGAGGATCGCGCGATCACAGCGATCGCGCGATCCGGATCGCGCGATCGCGAAGTCTGAACGCGCTCTAAGGGAGCGAGGCCCTCTCTCATTTGTGCTTTGGGACCAGTCAAGTGTGACTAGATAGCAAGTTGATTTGTACGTATTGGTTTTAATCAAGGAACACAGTAGGTCCAAATCCAAGGCAGGTGGCCTCCTTGGACGAAGTTTTTCACCCGGATAGAAGTCACTAAAGCAAGCAATTGAGGCATTCCAAAGCCGTACTGTGGTAGCTTACTTTGTGGCTTGATAGAGATTCATATAGCGAAGTGTGTCGAAAATGAATTTCAATTACCGTTGTTATATGAGAACAGCGACTGCGAGGGACGGTGAAGAAGCTGTGGAATGCTTACCTCACACACTTCCCATAGACACACATAACTGGATCTCGAAATGGCTGCGGAAAAATCTGATACGAGATTCAAAAAGTGTCCACGAACTTTTGGGACAACCTAATAAAAGTCGAAATCAGCAAGCTTTCGCCCTACTTGTTCGATGTCGGTGTTAACAGAACGATATCGTCAGCAAAGCGGAGATGGTTTAGTTGACGGCCGTCGATCTTCACTCCAATGTCCTCCCACTGCAGCTGACGCATAAGGTTCTCGAGAGAGGCGCTGAAGAGTTTGGGCCCTGAGACTCTGAGGTGGTGTCGCCCTGTTGAACCGCTCTCTTCGCATAATAATCTCTAGTTGAGTGGTGCATTCTAGATGTGAAATTGCTGTGGAGGTCACGAAGAATCCTGATGTACTGAGTACGAACACACTGATTGCCCAGGGTTTCGAGAACCGAGCACGTCGTTGTGACTACTCAAGTTAAATGAGATTGCTTTTTCGGACCAATTCCTTTTTTATTATGATAAGTGCCGTTTAATGAGGCAATTCGTGCACCGAACGTCATCACAACAATGGTGACTTAAAAGCATAAATCTGACCCCAGATGGGACTTGAACCAGTATCTGACCCCTATCCACCAAAGACACTATCCGCTATCCACCAGAGCCGCCTCTTACCCTCACAGCTCAGTGATTTTTATAACAAATTGTGAAAACTAATATCAGCAATATAAAACGCTACACACACACTATATGTTTATTTACATTCCATATATGAGTAGAGTTGCTCATTAAATGCCAAAATTTCGTGTAAGGAACTCACTTTGGAATACCACTGGACTTCTGTATAGACTACAACTATGGAATATTTACATTTTCTGTTGGGTTCGATTACGCGGAGTTGGAATCTACGGATTCAGAAAGAACATATGGTTTGCGTCATTCAACGCGCCACCGAAAGAGCAATACTCGGAGTTTCCCGCTATACGTAAATGAGAGAGGGAATTGGAGCTCCACATTCCTTCGACTACTGAAAATCACGTACGCAACCACATCAAGACCAGGTAGGCCTGGCATGTCTGCGTTTCGAAGACGACCGCTGGATCAGGGCTATTACCTCCAGGATTCTACCGAACAAACACCTGGATGATCGCCTACGCGATGGTCAGACTTCTTCATGAAACTTCTGAACGTATGGTATGGAGTTCATCATGTACCTCGAGCACAGAAATCTCAATGGGCAACGAGCAACTCGATGACCAACGGGAGGGTAGTGATATAGGTAATGGCTTGACAGCTCAAAGACCTTCCGAACATGTTCAGTCCTGTGTCATGGAGGTAGGGCTTCTACATCCAGTCTGCCTCTACACTCTTCGAAATTTCAATCACAGTCATAATCACAAGTTCCTTGCAGGGTGTGTTATTCTAATCAGCGGCACGCTGTGGATGGTCAACATCATTACTACAACTGGGTAGCTAAAACGTCTCAGGTTCAGCTAAAACTTGATTCATTTGACCCGCTTCAACTCTTACTCTTTAGAGAAGGTGCTAACCATAACATGATGGATGAAGTCTGGTGCTATTCAGTTCCTTTCAAGGATACTGACGCACCCCATTCCACAATGGTATCGTTTGTATGGGAGAGAGTCTACATAATAAAGAAATGGTATCGTTTGTATGGGAGAGAGTCTACATAATAAAGATGAGGGAGAGTTGGTTAGGAGGTGTATTAGTAATTTCATTTCCCCAATCAAGCCTTTACAATTTATTGGACCCCAGAAGTGCTCGGCTGGTTGGAATTGGAGTGTAAAGTATATAAAACACAATTTATGCCAAAACGGAGCCAGATCTACTGGCAAGTGAGCCCACTTACTCACCCTTTTGAAAAAATGGAGTTGCTGTAGCTCCGAGTATAGAGCAAAGGCTATCTCATAGAGGCATTCAGTAATTCACTGAACTTTGTCTGCTGTTGGTTATGCCAAAAAAGTTTTATTTCTGCATAGCCATATTGTCATATTGCTCATCTCTTCCCCCCCCCCCCCCATAGACACCGTTATATCGCACTACACAAGTGAACGCCTGAGCTCAAGTTGTGCGTCATTTATAGCGATATAAGTAGTTCTGACTGGAGAGGGAAAAAGGAAGCGTTACAGAGTAAAAAAGGAACCCACCGATTAAGATGGATGAGTTAAGAAGGACAATGGAAATAAGTGCTGCACCGTGAGCTCTGGGGCTCATTCCAACTTTGGACTTTCTCCGGATGAGGGCGCAGTCATCCCACAAACTTTGAAGAAATGACGAATCTACCTGAAAGAAAGTATGACTATCGATTCGAAGAAATTACAAATCAATGGAGTTAAGAGAAGCACAGAATCGGTTGGGTCCGGCCCTCTGTGTCCTTCTAGGGGAAGGATTTTAGGGGGCTTCAAGGGTTTTTGGAGAAAACAATCTAATCAACACGCTACCTTTTCTTCCTTTTTCATTTCCACGGAGTGTACGAACGCGGCTTTGGGAGATTAATCAGTTAATAATTGGACGCTCCTACTTTGAATTTCTTGGTATTTATGTATATTCAACTTTTTGCTGACGTTGGATATGTAGTATTTGCCGACCCGTAGAAAGACTTATAGCCCGGAAAGCCGCCAAATGAGACGAATGGCCTTCTTTTGATCAGTTACATGAAGGACAATACTTGAGCTGTATCTTCCCCATTTTGACTCCACATCACCTACCCATAGTCACTTCCTTTTACCACCGGGGAAAACTTACCGACTGAAAGGGGGGGGGGACATGCTCCTCATCCTCCACCATAATTCCAATTCCCAGACATCTCTCCGGCAACTGAATGACAGCTCAAGCCCTCCCCTCGTTGGCACCTATTCGCCCGATTTAATAACAGGGTGGGGTACCAGACTTATATGAGAGGACAAAAACTCTGAAGTGAACATCGCCACAGTAAGCTATCGTCCCGAGTTATAGTTTAGGTCGTGCACGTCGAGTTTTTCAAACCCATCTCCCCCTTTACCAACTCCAACCACTCACTGTAAAACTAAGGTAACAGTCACTATGATAATGTTCTCTATAAACAAGCTGCTGCTAACCTTTCCTAGCGCTGTTTCGCGACGGGGGAGGCATTTTCTTCGTTTCCATTGACCGTCGACTCATTATGTGAAGAAGACCTGTGAAATCTTATCAAGCCACGAAATGATACCAATCACAGTTTGTAGGGACCACCTGTCACCTCTTGTAACAAGTACTGTTAAGTCTTGCAAAAAGTACCTGTTAAGTCTTGTAAAGCAATGAAATACGACACAAGTACCATTTACCATACTGTCATGATCGCTGCACCCTTGCTTCAGCTTCACAAAAGTTCACAGGTTTCACCATAGTGAGACTGGTAAGGCCGCGTTCATAGCTTGCGTTCGTGAAGAAATGCAGAAATGCGGAAAATGCAGAAGTGCGGAAAGTGCAGAAGTGCGGAATCTGCAGAAAAGCAATAGATACTTATCGACTTGAAGAAATGCAGAAATGCCGAAAGTGAAGAAGTGCGGAATCTGCAGAAATGCCGAAAGTGCGGAAAATCGATACGTATCGGTTGCTTTTCGTCATTTCTGCAGATTCCGCATTCTGCACATTCCGCACTTCTTCACTTTCGGCATTTCTGCATTTCTTCAAATCGATACGTATGTAATGCTTTTCGTCATTTCTGCACTTTCCGCACGTCTGCAGTTTCGGCATTTCTTCAAGTCGATAACGTATCTATTGCTTTTCTGCAGATTCCGCACTTCTGCATTTTCCGCATTTCTTCACGAACGCAAGCTGTGAACGCGGCCTAAGCCGGCACTAGCAAAGCAGCGAATGTGTGAAATGCCTCCCCCCACGTCGCCGATCTGCGCCACCACTCCTTTGTAGTTAAGCGAAAGCAAAGCGCTTGGAGTAGAATTGCAAGAATTACCTGGAAAATAACTACCAGAAAGTAGGTATCCTTTTGTCTAGGACAACCGTGACTGCAATGAAACCATCAAGTGTAGCAGTAATCTATTATTTCAGATATATTACAATTTAAAGCCAGTGCATATTTGATCCGAAAACAAGTCCATTACTAGATGAAATCACAATCTTGTAAGATTATTGCAAGGGAAACGAGCAAGAACCACAAGTGGTCATCGGGAGAAGCGGTGTAATAGGATGACATTACTGCCACAGAAATGGATGAGCAGAACTGAGGCCGTGGTCCGCAGTGGGCCAACTGCAGACTAAACGACGATTCAGCAACTCTGTCCGTAACACGCGTTCAGATCTAATCGTTGGTTACGGGGCAGATGTCAACCTAGACGATCTCTCGCTGCGAGGGTCCAGGGCTAATTTCACGGGGCATCTACCAGTCCAGCAGTTGAAGGGGAAGGTAAAGGAGGAGGGATCAGAGAAGGAAGGAAGAAAAAGAAGGAAGGAGAAAAAAGGAAGGAGGGGAGAGGCTTTCCGGTTGACAATGTGCCCTGAGACGAAACGATTCGGTTCGCATCATGCGATGAGCTTGTGAGTAGAAAAATCGGTAAGTCTGCGAAGAAGTGTAGGGAGATTCAAAAGCAGTTGGCACGTTGGATAAATCTTCGAGACGAGTAGGATTAAAGCGCCTGGCAGGAGGGATTCCGCTACCCTGGGTGGGCTCTGCGTAGCCCCTTTTCTAAGAGAGGTACCCTTGGAAGGTCCTATCAAATTAGAACATACCGACCCGGACGCCACTGCACCCACAAATGAACGACCATTCCATGCTCTTATTGCTTCATTTGCTAAGTGAAATATGAAGCGAAGGAACTGGTATGAAGCGGCTGCGGTGCTGCATGGATATATGAGTACATACGTGCAGCCGTACCTACCGTAGCGGTTATTGGCAAGATGCCTACGGGAAACTCGTCCGAAATTGCTTTTTGAGTCATTAAGAACGAAGGCTTTTCTTCGCAGGTTTTGACCGTTTCACTTCGTTTTTTCGCCATTTCCCCCACTATATAGCGCTCTGCTAGCATTTTAGGTCAACTACCAAACCATGGAACCGACTGCCTTTAAAGGCTGGAGTAACTGGAGTGGAACACTGGCGAGCGCTCCACTATCCCTTCCCCAAAAAGGTTGAGACTCTAGCGCAGACGACCAGAGTCTTCGAGGTGTACTTCAAAAGAGAAGACACAGCCTCTACTAAACATAGGCCTTAGTTAGAGGAGGGGTACGGACAGACCTCGTCTTGTCTTCGAGCAAAATTTCTGCAGAATACAGTTCTCCCTCAAAATTTCTTCCTCTGCCACGTCGACCACCTCACCTCTTCCCGATACAATCCTACCTACCACCTTCGTGACTTCTCCCCGGCTTTCTGCAGTTCACCTGTTTACCCTGTTTTTCTCCAAAAACTACCATGAAGGAAGGAGGGCTAGGCGAAGGGGGAGGGACGAAGGGAGTCGTACAGCGCTACTTGAACAGGAAAAGCCGAGAAACGTCAACAACTAAAAACATTTTCCTCAAAGGCAATCACAGCTCTCTCTTTCTCTCTCTCTCCCTCCACCGACCAGATACGACTCCCTCGCTGGGGATCCCCACCGCACGGAGGCACTGGCGAGAGGTTGTCCTAGCCTGCGAACAATTTCCGACGCTAAGACTCTCTAGGTACTAGAGGAAGGAGGTTTAAAGGGTTCATCGTGAATATCTAGGATTACCGTGAGATGGACTAGGTTTCTTGTCTAGACCTGAATAGGGCAGGGAATGAGCTCCTTGATAGATAAAATAAATTCTAGCTTACAGTAATTCCATTCTCCTTAGTATAGTCTCAATTACATATGCATAGGGGTTCTAGCGAATGATTAGCTTTAGCTTTCCTTCCACTGTAAAAGGCCAGGAAAAGTTTCTGACTGAGGGTAGAGGAGGAAGCGTTCCACTCCAAGGTACCCCTTCCTAATCACCTAGTTCAAAATTGTCTCGCTGACTACGCCCAACATCAAACAAAATTCGAGGAATAGTGGAAGCGAAAGTAACACTTCGGAAAGATCCGTGGTGCTGAATTGCGACTACGGTAATCCGACGAACTACAAAACGGCCCGATATGTTACACTAGCGCTGAGTCATGGGTAGAATTCAGTAGAGGCAAGCTAAGAAGGGTTAGCTGAAGATAGTCAAGCTAGACTATAATGGAGCTCTCACCGGACGGTGAGGCGGTCCCTACGACCACGCTGGCGAGCCCAATGATTGCGTGTCGATGGAGAGGCAAAAAGTTTCAGGAGATTATCACCATTGCCTCCGTCTCTGATGCTGGCTCTGCGCGCCGCCGCACCGTCTACCTCACTCTTCCGCTCTGGGACTCTACCGATCGATAATTGACGCTCTCGATCAGCTGATTCCTGCCGCATTTTCGCAGTATTTTTGCTAGATTCAGCTTGTTAAAGCTGAAATTTTTCGACTTTTGACTTCAATTCGAAGGTGAGTATTCTTACTGAAATTATATCACATTTTGCATGAATTTAGCATGAAATTCCCCTAGAAAACTTGTATTTCCTTCTGATTTTCACAATTATAATAATTTAATGATATAATTTCAGTAAGAATACTCACCTTCAAAAACTGAGGTCGAAAGTCGAAAAATTTCAGCTTTAACAAGCTGAATGTAGCGAAAATGCGGCAGAAATCAGCTGATGAGAGCAATTATCGATCGGCGAGAGTCCAGAACGGAAGAGT
Organism: Cooperia oncophora; assembly: GCA_036418165.1. Classification (NCBI taxonomy): domain Eukaryota; kingdom Metazoa; phylum Nematoda; class Chromadorea; order Rhabditida; family Trichostrongylidae; genus Cooperia; species Cooperia oncophora. The sequence goes on along the minus strand of MU912142.1, from coordinate 53,088 downwards.
GAGTAGATTGTGCGGCGGCGTGTGTTAGAGCGCAGAGTCAGTATCAGAGAGGCAGAGGCAAGGTTTTTGCGGCTTTCCACCAACAGGCAACCATCGGGCCGCTTGCCAGCGTGGTCTTGGGACCGCCTGTCCGCTGAGAACTGCACTGTACTTAAATTTGTGGCAGTATATAATTTGTAGTGTTGGGCAGTATTACAAACTTCTTAAACTGCATATAAACGGGGAGAATGCCTATAGACGGGGAGGGCGTGGCTGTGTACAGTCCTCATCATTGCGGACCGGTGGGGCGTGTCAGCCAGTATGAGTGTGCACACTGTTGAAGCCGTTCTCAGCCTTTTTGTTGAAACGCGTATGCGACAAAAAGTGGTAGAAAACGAGTAATACGAAGGATATAATACAGTAATGTCACTTGCCCGCTTCAACAACTGGTGCACTTTGGCACCGCGCCAAACGCAGCCGCTACATGGCGGCAGTGTTGTTAAAGGATATCGCCGTTTTGAGGCAAATGTAATCATGATTTTGTCCAGCATATCACAGGAGGACAGTTGCCTAAGATCGAAATGTCTCACAAGAAGCATATCCCACGCCATCTTCAGATCAAGTACGCAGCCACGCCCTCCCTATTTCCAGGAAATGATGTGCATGTTTCATTTGAGACCGTGTCTTCTCACAAACTGCGCTCGAACATCGTGTATGAAGACACAGTGGAAGGCTAGATGTGTTTGTTGCGACGCCAATCCCATTCCCACGAACACGCCCAGCGCAGCCTACAAGAGTAATATCATTCCAGACGCTGCTTATTAAAACTGCAGTGTCCACGTTCGACTTTCGATGAATCTTGGCATGATTCTATTGCATACAGTATGTGATATTATTAAGCTGGTAGCCAAGATTGTTAAATATCTTTATTAACGGTTGACGTTTCGGCGTCGTCGCCTTCTTCGGAACCTGGAAAGTCGAAAAGCATTCAGGAAACCCTTCGTTCAAACACTATTTCAACCTACAAGAAAACTCCAAAAGGGATGTAAACTACTAAGACGACGTCATATACTCCTCATCATTACGGACTGTCGGGGCGGGTCAGTGCGGCTGCGTTTTCCGCGGTTCCAAAGTCTTTCTGCACCAGTTGTTGAAGCGATCAAATGACATAACAGCATTATATCCTTCGTATTACTCGTTTTCTACCACTTTTTGTCGCATACGCGCTTCAAAGAAAGC
>MU912142.1:30260-48180 GCA_036418165.1 Cooperia oncophora | reverse complement strand
TCACTGGCCGAGAGCCGCGTGGCCCCCTCCAACTACGTTAGCACCAAAAGTTTTGCCTAGCAATCTGACACGACAGAGTTACATCAAATCAACGACTATCCGAGGTTATATGTGGGGAGAAGTGGGAGACTGTCAAGTTAGTGTAGTGCGGTTTATCGTCCATTAAAGACAGTTCCTGCGTTTAAAGTGTCATGGATAGTTGCTGTTCAATTATGAAACAGTAGCTGATAAGTAATTCCCCAAAGAAGAAAAAAGCAAGAAGAGTCCTCAAGAACACCATAAACAAAATCGCTCCCTGACAGTCACACCACACCGCCTGCGGTCTCTGTGCAACCCCTGGCTCACAAATCGCTTTATCGCATCTCCCAGTAGTGGATATCATCCAGTGCAAAGAAAAGAATACGAAAAACAACAAAAACACGGACGAAAAACACTTGAAAAAAAAATTTCAAAAACTCGGCGTCCGAATTTGGGGTTACGGTAGCGTGCATCTTCTAGTGCATGTCGAGCTTTTGCACCACGAAAATCGCATCCGTACATTACGCGTTTTACTTTGCAAGATGGGTTGCAGTTGGCTGCATGTGCTCCCTAATGAATAAAATGTAATAAAGGAGAGCAGAATTACTCATTGGCACCAGCGCGGTCAGCAAAAAGAACATGCAATTCCTAATTCCCGCCGCCCCAACAAAGAACAACTGAGCGGCTCTCCGTCAGAGCAAGCCCTCCGTCAGAGCAAGCCCTAGCAAGTGGGCAGTCCAACTGGGCGGGCGTTAGAACTAGAACTTTCAGCGGCTGTAGCTCGCTCCTCGCTCACTGTGGAGTCGCGAGAGTGGGACAGTCTCTAGCTTGGGGGCTGTACTACTTGCACAAGGAAGGACGACCATGTACTACTTGAGCGCGGGGGCTGTCTTTAACCCATTGCGTACCGCGTGCTGCACATGGTGAAGCACTCTTCGTGTGAACTCATTTAGCATTGTTAGATGACTGGAAAGAGTCGGTATATTCCTGAAGTCGTCTGGGACAAAATATGTGTGGGGGAAATTGCGAGATTGAATAATAGCTAAGTTGCTGGCATTTTTCGAGTAATACCTCAACTATTACATTTTTTAATTAACTCTCCTTTACCAATAAAACCGAAATCCTGCTTAGTACACGACTGAAAAATTGTAAAATGGTGTGAGTGAACAGCTTCTAAGCACACTGCGTCACTTTTTCAACTCCTCTTAATTTTATCAAGCTTTTTTGGCTAGTTTCGCATTTTTCGGCTTTACACTTTTATCACGTAACAATATTGAATCCCCTTTAGCATACGTATACTTATAAAAGTGATGCATAATACGATGTGTGTGCAATATTTTTATGTTATATGTATAAGATAAAAATCTTATGTTTTTATACTCAGCGCGCCAGAAATCGCGTCGCGCAAATACACTGCGGTACGCAATGGAGGTCGCATCTATTCCTACAGCGTCCGCGCAACGCGTATCGACCGCGGCGCTCCTGGCATTTTGCCATTCTTTGGTGATTCACGCTTCCAATAGCGATTAGAGCGCGAACCTCGTTAAGCGGGACTTGAGTTAAAGATCAGTTAGTCTGTTTCGAAGTTGCATACCTTTCGCAATGGCGTTTCGATGAGAAGAACATGAATTGAAGAGCAGTTAGCCAGTTTCAGAGTTCCATACACATCGCAAGCGCAATTCAAATGAAAATGATGTGGACTGAAAGCAGTTAGTCTGCTTTCCAACTGACTTCATGATCTTTCAGGTGTGGGCACTAGTCAAAATTACAACTTAATCTTCAGGCACCTAGCCAGTTTTTTACCGATTTTCCCCTGAGAGGGCAGAGTCGGCTAAAAATTTGTTTCCATGGGTACTTCGACCTCCCTAACTCAAGTGTCGAATCCGTACCCTAGCACTGGCTAGCGCTGCTCCATGGGCGCCAGCGCCGAAATGCGCTAATCACCAAATTCACCGATAACATGGCCAGGAGGGTGTTCTGACCCCTGAACATATCCACACCCGCTTGTTCATTCCTGAACATATACTAAAATTGTGCGATAACGGGCGAAACGGATCATCTGTGTTTTGGAGTGTATTCCTTTCCCCAATATTTGTTTCTCTTTGTTTCTAATTGGCCCGAAAAACTGGTGCCCGCACCACAGGCATCGGCGATTAAAACTTGCAGGCTATTTGAGATCTTGATCATGAACATGACATTCATTCCTGGTGCAGGCACTAATACAACATTCTACGGTCGTCTACGCTCCGCTGAGGCTGGGCCTGGCCCAAAGGTAATCCTTCTCCCAGGCTCAGCCTTAGCAGAGCGCTGAATCGGAAAGTGAATGCCATTTTCGTGACAATGGAAACCCCATTACGCGGATTTTAATCAATTTTAGTGAAAAGGGTGTTACGGCAAAGCGTCAGAGCTAAAAGTGAATGCCATATTTGTGATCAGGGCACCGATTACCCCGGTAAGCAAGTTTACATCGCTATTGGTAAGGAAAGTGTTGGTGTTAAGTCGGCGCCTACTGGCGCTTAAATGCGCGCATCGAAAGCGAATGTCATACTTCTGATCAGGGCATCGAGTAATCCGTATAGGCAAAGTTTCAGCAGTCCTTTTTTTCGAGTTCTTAGGTAATAATAGTTGAATAGTACCCATATATGCAGATACGTCCTCGTGTCACTGCATGACGCTCTTCCTATGCAGGAAGAGCGTCGTGCAGTTTTCATGTGTTACCTATTACCAGTTACTACCTGCAAATGCTTTCTGTCCTCGTTCAAATGCGCTTGCGTTGTGTATGGGTCTCTGAAACTGGCTAACTGCTCTTCAATTCACGTTCTTCTCATTGAAGCGCAATTGCGAAAGGCATGCAACTTTGAAACAACTAACTGATCTTCAATTGAAGTCCCGCTCAGCGAGGTTCGCGTTCTAATCGCTATTGGAAGCGTGAATCACCAAAGAATGGCAAAATGCCAGGAGCGCCGCGGTCGACACGCGTTGCGCGGACGCTGTAGGAAGTAGATGCGACCCGCAGTGGATTCAGTAGTATGAGGACGACCATCCAGTGCAGAAATTCATTCCGTTCATTCTCATGAGCTCGTTTTTATGGGAATAGGGTTGCGCTGGAATGGTGTCACTACATCCTCCAGCGTACTGAAATTAACAAAGTATAGGTATCATTATCCTGAAAACGCTCGCGCGCGTACAAAATGGCGTTCAGAACGCTGGATCGATACCTATACTTTGCTAGTCGTTCAAAACGCTGTGCAAAGTATGAAGGCACCCTGAGTGAGAAAGTAGCGTTCTTCTCCCGCATGCTTTAGAACCGGTGCCTGGAAAATTCACAGGAAATGTATTTATTTACCTTGGTGGCTGGGTATTAGTTTTAAACGGTTAAAGTCAATGTTCGTGTTAAATCATACAAATATGGCAGGGCGCGATTTACTCGCTGCTTTCTTTTTTGAATTTTCTTTCCAAAGATTTCAATGTTGATATCTATTTTAGTTCATCAAAAATTCGTAGCGCCTTTTTTAGCTCCCCGGATTGTCCGAAATTATCTTAATTGGTTCTTATTCTTCTGATCTTTTCACAGACTTTATTGGCAGATGTCAACAGACTTATCGTATTTCCATAAAGTATGCTCAGGAACAACAGCCTTTAGGTTAGTGAGTTGTTGATCTCAGATCCTTATGCCTATTTTTGTGATTTACGTTTTTCATGTTTAAGAAGTAGTGGCTAGCTTTCAAACCCTGACCATGCACTTTTATAAACCTGTCCTATTATTTTGCAGGTACTGCTGGCGGCTTAGTGGCTCAAAAAGACACAATTGTCGGGGACTCACCTGAAGGATTATTCGTTATCAACGGTGATGTGTGTGGAGATCTCCCAGTTGATGAAATGGTCACCCGTATAGCTTCTTTACCCAGTGACAGCTGTTTGCTCTTGACAACAGAGGCAACTCGAGAACAAAGTGGAAACTTTGGGAACGTTAGTTTTTCTTAATATCTCCGACTTTTCAGTTACGTAGAAGTATCATCTTCTTTTTACATGTTTTCTGATTTCTTTATCTGCCGATTAGGGATTTTTCCAACCCACAGGTTGTACAAGGTTCACCGGTAAGTGCCCACCATGCGGCTGGGTTCCAGGGTTAGATACAGGAAGGCGACTGCCATAGGTGTGGATCTGAGGTTGAGCAATGTACGACCTCGTTCATATTTTGTGATTCGATCGCTCGGATCTCTAGTAATGCACCTGCTCTATAAATTGTACTCTCCGACAGTTCTCATAGGCACATTTACTTCATCAAAGGATTCACGACAGTGGCTGCATGAACTGCCATTTCATCGAAATGGTTTCCTTTGCAATTGCGATTTATTTTGCAGTGGGACGATTTCATTTCAAAACCGAGTGGAATAGGGGCAACTTTCGCATTATATTTGGTTGGAAATAAATTGAAATTTGCAGTATTTAACACTGAATCCAAAACAGACTTGTGCATGAAATGAATTCGTAGGGGATGAAAATGCTTTGAAAGTGTACAAGTAGTATGTGATATAATTGCAGAGACCGCACTCTCTTTCAATGGTTTCCCTTCGAAAAGTCAAATTTCCACTCAATGAAGTCTGCATGTTGGCGGAAATTGAAATAAAGGGAGGAGCATGGTTTCACCTCCACTCATCTGGTTGAAAAAACTTCTCTAATTCAAAAGTAGCAACTTACTCGACTTCAATCCTTCTTCCATAGCCGAGTACTACGGTACTGATAGTTGTAGCCTTTATGCGCCCACTTTCCTTTGTACTGAAATACACGCAAAATCTCTTTATAGACGATCCACGCGCTCAAGCAATGCAAAGCAAAGCAGCAGGCGTCCTTACTTAAACAAGTAGCGTGACCCTCTGTCTCTATTACTATCCCACCTTCAGAGCTACACATTGAGTAACAAAGGCGGGGCTCCCTCATAAGTGCCATTCTGACGCCTCCCTAGTTGCCCCGGGTATGTGACAAGAGGATCGTAATTGTTGCGTTGTTAGGCTTCGATCGAACTAGGCTTCGGATAGTCATGAGTGTCTACGATGACGGGGTCATTATGAAGTTCGCTGCTCCGATCGACAGGTTCACAGAGATAAGAAAATGCTGCGCTCATCGTAGCACGCGCGGATAGACACATTACGATTCTCTTGTCCGTCTCCGAGTTGCCCCGCCCATCAAAACTTAAAAGTTATTTTCTGCAGGAATTCATTTTTCGCATAGTATTTTTCGTTTTCTTTCACTGTTTAATGGTGCTAGCGTTGGATGACGCAAAGAAACATTTATTGAGCCAGAGGGGAAAGGACCTTTGCTCGCATACCTTTTGTTGGCAAAAAACGAGCGAGATCTGATACTGAGGGTGCCAGTGGTCCTAAGTGAGGGTGTTCTTCATGATTTTTTTTGCTTTTTTTCTTCCCAGGAAAGTCGGTGAGCGACTGTAGGTCTATAATTGAATGTCTCTACCCATATAATACACAATCACGGATTTGTTTCAAGTACTTGCAGGCGTTTCGTACGCACGTATGTGTGAGGAAGATTCGCATTTTTAAGGTAGTTATCGACAACAGTGGCCGTGTTGTACACTATGTCGACAAGCCCACAACATTTGTTTCAACTCATATTTCTTGCGGGGTTTATTTAATGAAACCAAGCGTCATTATGGTTCGTTCTTTCTCTGCAATTGTTCAGCAACTTAACCGGAACAAATTAATCGAAGCAGCTTTTGTGAATTTTGTCAAAGCACTGAGCTTTTTGAAAATGAAGTCAATACTCTCCATGCAGCTAATTTTTCATCTGGGAAGCTGACTATATAGAGTTGCAATAACAGCGACGATGTTGCAGGGGTTGAAAGTCGAACCTGCTTGTAATTTATGGTTTGAGACCGACATTTTTCCTCAGATGGCATGTAATGGAAAACTATTTGCTTTGCATACTACTCGTTGGTGGAGTCAAACAAAAACCGCAGCGTAAGTCCGCTCTAGAAGTTTATATATAATTTCAGTAAAATTTGAAGGGGACGACGCTGTTATCTTGTCCAGGTGATAGATAGATAGATGACTGGCTGCCCGCATTTATTGTCATTTCTTCATTTTCTGAGCGATTGCCCAAGGAAGATGTAAAAATGTCAAGTGGAAGTCCTCTACTCCCTACAAAAAGCACTGAAAATGGTTTTCGAAAGGTAGTGCATTGATTTGTTTCAGGGCTGTGCTATACGCGAATCGGCATTACCTTCGTTTGTTTAAAAAGCGATACGCAGCTCGTTTGTGCAAGGATCGCGCTCAGATTGTTGGTGACGTATTCATCGATCCAAGTGCCGAGGTTAGCAAAGTCATCGAACCATTAGCAGTCAAAGATTTCTAAATAATCCTATAAATCCATCATAAGACTATTATGACCTGAATGATCACGAGCAGTGAGCAAACATTTTAGTAAATATGGTGCAAGAGTCAAAGACAAGCCAATACAGGGTACCTTTGAATGGAAAAGTAATGGAGTATGCTAGGATTGATCTCAAAAAAGGTAGTCGTGGGTAGGGTACCCTTGACTGAGTGCTGCTGTCAAGGCGAAAATCTATTCTCTCTATCTTCTGGACAGTGCGTACGCGCCAGAGTAAATATTCAAGTAAATATTCATGTCAAGAATAGTCGTCTGATGTTAATGGTTATACAACAGAGAGAAAGCAACAGAGAATGCAAAACAATCCTTCGTGATAGTTATCATAGGAATGTTGACTGGGGAAGATCAACAGGTCATTCTGGCCATTTGCAGTGATGTGCCCACCATTGTATTAGTTCTGAGACGATGAACTTGAACCTACCTTCAAAATTTACGAAACGGTCGAACGGACGGAGTTGTGAGGGGTTTTCCCCCACTATATTTTCGTGAAGGCGCTCCACCTCAATGCATCGGCTCCTTTGGTGCACGAGGTGAAATCACTCGCGCTAAACGAGTGTGAATTCGTGTTCAGGGGATCAAACAACCACTAAATACGGCATTTTAGGAAAATCGGAGATTTTGACTCAGTTTTAAAAAAACTGGGTGTGTGTTAGTCATGGCTGAATTAACAGTCATCAGTGATACTAGGTCCAGCCCATAACTGCTGATAGCTCCTCGAGCTAATTTAACTATTTAGTCATGCCTTATTGCGAAGAACACTATCTGCTCACAGGTTTTCATCATATTCATCCCTTTCCTGATTAGCAGGAACGAATCCCACCCTAACAAGGGAATGGTTTGAACTTCCCATGGAACTTTGAATGGAGACCTAGGTACATCGATAGAGCCTCGAATGCTGATTACGAATATGCAGATTAAAAGTGCTACGGGGACCTCCCAGACGAGATCTGGGTGGTCAAAGTTTGAGTTCTGGCTCGTAAGCGCTGCTGATCGATGCTCGGCAGTGCCACGTGGCCTCGTGGTAATGGTCTCGCTTTCAAGTCAAACGCATGCGGGTTTGCATCCGGTTGGCGCGAAAATTTTTGCTTCGCTATAGAGCTTCAACTCTAATTTTCGAAATTCTTCCGAATTTACGGCCCAGCAGGGCAAGTAGATCAAGTACATCAAGTATACGACGTACTCGATCTGGGGATTTGGTCATATGCCCTCTCTGAACATATTACCTGTTGTAATCCTTGTAGTGTATGCAGAACGCGTACGACGAGGATGAAGGAGTTTATTCTGAGCACGATGAGCAATAACAGAATGAACCATACTCAATGACTGGTCTTATATACGGCCAGTATAGGATGTTGATCAGGGATACCAGTGATCTAGTATCACCCTCACAACACCTCCCTCCTAAGACAAACATTAGATGTGTATGTCTTCTTCTTCGGATTGATTTGCAATCGAACTGGCGGATGTCTTGACCGTTTCTGTCGATCGGTTGGAGCGGGCAGATCGGCATCTTGAAGCGGCACATGATCCTTGTTCGGCACAGTATGGTCTTCTCGTATGGGTTCCTTAGCGTCCAGACGTGGAAGCAGCGGCAAATCGAATGCATCCGTAAGCGATGTCGTATTTGCTGGGCAGGTACTGGGCCGCAGTTGATTGGCGTGTCTTCTCCAGAGTTGGTCGTCGACTTGAACATCATATAGACACTGTCCATGTTGAAGTTTCACTCGGCCTTGTGTCCATCTTGGGTATCCAGCACGGTAGTCGCGAATCCAGACATAATCACCAGGCTTGAACCTTCTTGGCTTCGCTCCGTGATGAAGGTTGAATTGAGTTTCCATCTTTTGGTTTCTTCTCGGTTCTGAGATTGATTCCGACGGTTTCAGCAATGTGAGCGTAGAGCGTAAACGTCTTCCGAGAAACACTTCGGCTGGTGACAATCCGTGCAATGTTGGACATGGCGTTCTGCGGTAGTTGAATAGGAAAATTTGTAAAGCTTCTTGTGTCGTTCCTTCCCCTTTGAGTTTCTGAAGGTTCCGCTTGAATGTATCCACGAAGCGTTCTGCTTGGCCATTGGATTGTGGGTGAAATGGTGGTGAGCGAACATGTTTGATTCCATTCTGTGAACAGAATTCCTTGAATTCTTTTGACGTGAATGATGTTCCGTTGTCAGTGACGAAAACTTCCGGGTAGCCGAACTGTGAGAATAACCGTTGGAGTTCCTTGATTGTAGAGCGAGTTGTTGTGGATGACATTTCAGTAATCTCTGGCCACTTCGAGTAGGCGTCCACGAGTACAAGGAACATTCTGCCATCAATTGGTCCTGCAAAGTCTGCATGAACGCGGTTCCATGGCTTCTCTTCTGTAGGCCACGAGGAAAGGGTAGTCTTGATGGGGTTCTTGGCCATTTGCTGGCAACGGATACAAGAGTTCACTTTGTCGATATCCTTGTCGATGTGTGTCCAGTAGCAATAGTCTCTAGCCAGCATTTTCATCCTTGAAATCCCAGGATGACCATTATGTAAGTCTGAGAGAACAGCGGCTTGTAGACTACTAGGGATGATGACGCGATCTCCGAATAGTAAGCATCCTCTGTGAGTCGTGAGACTGTTGCGCATCGAGTTGAAACGAATTAAGTGATTCTTTGGTTTCTTCGGCCATTTTCCAGTTTGAACGCATTGAAGAACTTCTCTCAATTGTGAATCCTTGAGCGTTTCTTCAGCGATAGTTTCTGCTGTTGCTGGGAGTTTTGTAGATGTCTGCGAGAACAGATTTGCAGCATCCAGGTTGATTTCGGCGATGACTGTATCCTCCATCGGAGTTGGCTGTTCGGCAATGAGCCGGGATAGTGCGTCGGCTTGTCCGAAGTTGCTGGTGGTCCGGTGTTCAATTGTGAAGTTGTAGTTGAGCAGGATGAGTGACCACCTTTGGAGTCGATTTGCTGTATAGACAGGAATGCCCTTTTTACTTCCAAATATTGTAAGGAGTGGCTTGTGATCCGTCAAAAGTTTGAAAGGGCGTCCGTGGAGGTAACGATGGAATTTTCGGACTGCGAATACAAGGGCGAGTCCTTCTTTTTCCACTTGTCCATAGTTCTTCTCTGCAGCTGTGAGGGTGCGGCAAGCATGGTAGATTGGCTTCTCCGTTCCATTCGAGAAACGATGTGATATTACTGCTCCTATCCCATATTCGGAAGCATCGGCCGCGACGATTATTTCCTTAGAGGGTCATAATGAGTGAGCAGTAGGTCTGACGACAGGACTTCTTTGGCACGATCGAAGGCTTGTTGGCATTCTGGTGACCAATTGAACGGTACATCCTTTTTGAGTAGCTTGTCCAATGGCGCGCGAATCTGGCGCATTTGTTCGACAAAGGCTCCATAGTAGTTGAGTAATCCCAGAAACGATCGTACTTGTGTGATATCCTTGGGAGGTGGCATCTTTTTGATAACCTCTGTCTTCGCAGGGTCAGGATGGCGTCCATTTGCATCGATGATATTGCCTAGGTAACGGATCTGAGGCATCAGGAAACTGCACTTCTCGATGCGGACGCGGAAGCCAAATTTGTGGATTCTTTCGAAAAGGGCTTCCAAATTGGCGGTGTGCTCTTCTTTAGTGCGACCAGTAACGATTACGTCGTCTAAGTATGCGGCACATCCATTCAACCCAGCAATCATGGAATCTATGATCTGCTGAAAGATGCCTGGAGCAGATTTAACTCCGAATGGTAGACGATTGTAGGCAAATAGTCCTCGGTGGGTGTTGATCGTCAGAAGTTCTTTTGAGGCATCGTCGACTTCCACTTGCAAGTAGGCATCGGCAAAGTCGATTTGCGTGAATACTGTTCCACCATTAAGTTTTGTGAAAATATCCTCAGGTGTGGGCAGTGGGTGTTGGTGCAGCATAAGCGCGTCGTTGAGGCCAGTGGAATAGTCGGCACATAGGCGAATAGTTCCGTTTGCCTTCTTCACTACGACGATAGGTGCTGCCCATTTGGAGTAGGTGACAGGGGAGAGCACGTCTTCTGCAAGTAGACGGTCAATTTCCTTGTCAAGTGCTTCAACGTTGGCATATGGTACCGGGCGTTTCCTCTTGAATACAGGTACGGCGTCTGGTTTCAGTTTCAGAGTTGCTTTTGCCGTCGTGCATCGTCCGAGACCAGGTTCAAATACATTTGCGAATTTCTTCTTCAGGTTGGCAACTAGGGCGTCTCTGAAGGCAATTTCGTGGTCCACGATGATTGTTTGATGGATTTGATACTTCTTCACTGCTCTGTAAAGGTCTGGAAGTTGTTTGATCCACGGCATTCCAAAAACGTTGCAGTCGTCTTCGGTGACGAAGCATGTTCCACGTCCAGGGAATAGTTTTCCAGATGAGTTGCTTACCGTGAATTCGGTCTCGAAGCATCCACGGAACTTCAGAGGGGATCCGTTTGCTGTGTATCCAATAACATCTGTTTTCTGCAAAATGGGCATTCCGACCAGTTTCCATTTGGCTTCGGAGATAATGGTGAGGTCAGCACCGGTATCAAGTAGGAGTTGCGTCGGATAACCATTTATGTTTACATCTAGTTGCGGGTGGTTGTCCCTTTTAAGAGCAGCTATGACATTTTCAATCTTACGTTTCCGGCGATGGTGGGCGGTCGTTCCACGTTGAGATCTCGCCTCCTTCCGGCTAGATTGGTAAGGGAACGCACCTTTGCGATATTTCTGCTCTTTCAGATGGTTGAACTTCTTCTTTCGGAAGTTTCTTCTGTGACGGATAAGGTTGACAGCTGGCTCACCTTCAAGCATACGAGAATCCTCCTTGTATGACTTGATCAGCTGACACTCCGCTGTGAGGTCCTTCAGTGTGACCTTCTCGGATTGGTCCAGCTTTCCTCAGCAGGCGTGTACGGTATTCCGCAAAGTCTGGTCCTTGGAATCCAGCGACGTAGAATAGACATTGTATGCCGTCAAAGTCGATGGTATCCAGCTTGGCCTCCGTACACTTCGTCTTCACCAGGAGCTCGTAGTTGTTGAACTCTTGGCCTTCATACCTCATCTTGAAGCATTCGAAACGGCGACGGAATAGTGTCTTAGCCGATCCGAATTGACGTTCCAGGATTTCCAGGACTTCGCTCCATGACAGTTCCGACGGCTGTTTGGGCGAAATGGCTGCGGTCAGCATTCGATGACAGTTTTCATCCAGGCGCGAAACCAGTAGTCTCGTTCTGTCCTTTTCGTCGAGGTCACTGCACTCGTTTTCGAACAGGTCCTGATATCGCTTGAACCACATGTCGAAAGTGCGGTCTCTGTCGGGATCGTAGTTGAACGGCTCGATTCGGCGGTAGAGCGAGTCGAAAATAACGTGCTTGTCCTTGTTGACGAGTGGACTGCCGGCGGCTGACATCTTCTCCATGAGCTTGACGAGTGCTGCTCCTTGTTCATCCATTCTGCGTGACTGGATGTCGAGCTGCTTCTGGATAGCTTGGAGGAGTGCAGGGAGTGCTTCCATTGTTGAGTCCTTGTGGTTCTTCTGATCGCCACTGTTGTAATCCTTGTAGTGTATGCAGAACGCGTACGACGAGGATGAAGGAGTTTATTCTGAGCACGATGAGCAATAACAGAATGAACCATACTCAATGACTGGTCTTATATACGGCCAGTATAGGATGTTGATCAGGGATACCAGTGATCTAGTATCACCCTCACAACATTACCCATCCGACAATTCAAGTTTTGCCCAGAATCGCAATTTGGCCAGACGAGCGTTTTTTCGTCGAAGGATGTGATATTCGTGTTCAGGGGGTCGAAATCTCCCATGAACGAATTTCTCGCTAAAACTTTGAATTGTCGGATGGGTAATATGTTCAGAGAGGGCAGATATGACCACATCCATACTAGATCGAGTACGTCGTATACTTGATGTACTTGATCTACTTGCCCTGCTGGGCCGTAAATTCGGAAGAATTTCGAAAATTAGAGTTGAAGCTCTTATACGGAGCGAAGCAAAAATTTTCGCGCCAACCGGATGCAAACCCGCATGCGTTTGACTTGAAAGCGAGACCATTACCACGAGGCCACGGTGGCACTGCCGAAGCATCGATCAGCAGCGCTTACGAGCCAGAACTCAAACTTTGACCACCCAGATCTCGTCTGGGAGGTCCCCGTAGCACTTTTAATCTGCATATTCGTAATCAGCATTCGAGGCTCTATCGATGTACCTAGGTCTCCATTCAAAGTTCCATGGGAAGTTCAAACCATTCCCTTGTAAGAATATTCATTGATGGTAGCTGCATCCTGTTGATGTCCATCAAAAAAGCCAATGTTTCCGAAGTTGGATAAAATTCCCAGATTTGGTCAGAGTTCTAAGGGTAACTTGACCCGCTAGGCATGAATATCACCCTAGATCATCAGGGCACATTTTTGTTGGGGAATCCCAAAAGGGGGGGGGGTCGTATTTGGTCGCCAGGAGAGGGGGGTCGTATTTGGGCTGGAAAAATTTATTTTGATAGTTGATTTTTCTCGCTTCACGGACGTTGTAAAAAAGGGGGTCGTATTGTCTTACGGTTTTTTCATTTCACATGTGCTATTTACATCCCCACGCGCTCGATAACGGCTCGATTCGATGAGGAGGGACAGAGGGCTGGAGGGGGGTGTGCTCAAAAAAGGGGGTCCTACAGACCTGACTAAAATCCCCAACCAGTGATATATCTTGTAGTAGGTTGGCACTTAGGTAATGGCGTTTTTTTCAATTGAAAATTTTTTCAAAAGTGAAATGTTTTGCAAGCAAGCTTGATATCATCTGATAGGAAACTTCTCGTAGTATAAGAATATCAAAACAGCTTCGGTTGAGGGAATAATTTTTGTGAATTTTTTAGTCGTTGAAGTTGAAAGTGAAGTCGGCGAAAATTAGCACCTTCGACAACTGCCTCTATTTACGTCTACTCGAAGTGCTAAAATCGCTTAAGCTGCTCCATACATTTGGAAAAGGTTGAGCTAGAAGTCTCAGCAAGGGAATCTCAATAGGACGCTTTGGAACGAATTTCAAGAATTTCAAAGTTGTCAACCTTAGAGCAGGCTCACGTCTGTTCCACCTGAAATTTTATGCTAATAGTTGAATGTTCGCTGATATGTTTTGCATGTTCTGATAGCAAATTTCGTGCTCTATAACACTGCATCTGTTCTCCAGAGCTGTTTACTTTCTGTTAATTTCAGGTTATCATTACGGAACGTGAGGTCGATGAGAATTAGCGTTCCCGATTTCCACGAATTTTATGCTAATAGTTGAATGTTTCGCTAATGTGTTTTGTATGCTCTGATAGCAAATTTCGTGCTCTATAACACTGCGGTGCAGTTATTTTGAAAATCCGTTTGATTTCCTTGTTTTTCAGGTGGGTAATATGGAATGTCAGGTCGATAAGCATCAACACTTAAGACATCTCCTTTTCGCATTCAACAGAGGTATACAAGCTGCTGATGCTGCTTCAGTTCTCTCATGCAGTTCTCTCGTTGTACTGCGCGGATTCTCATGGACAAGATGGTTGGTCCTCATCGAAGTGGTCAGGGCGTCCGGCGCGATGTTCGTTCGCAAGGTCGAAGTTGCCATCCTTAAAGCGTTTGAACCAATTTTGGGCTGTTCTGAGAGGGAGGACGTCTTCTCCGTACACTTCGCAAATTTCCCGAGCAGCATCAGCAGCTTTAATACCTCTGTTGAATGCGAAAAGGAGGAGATGTCTGAAGTGCTGATGCTTATCGACCTGACATTCCATATTATCCACCTGAAAAACAAGGAAATCAAACGGATTTTCAAAATAACTGCACGCAGTGTTATAGAGCACGAAATTTGCTATCAGAGCATACAAAACACATTAGCGAAACATTCAACTATTAGCATAAAATTCGTGGAAATCGGGAACGCTAATTCTCATCGACTTCACGTTCCGTAATGATAACATGACATTAACAGAAAGTGAACAGCTCTGGTGTTGGGACTTGGGACGAGAGTGCTTTATTAGCATGCGAGTAGACAACTGACATCACACCGCACTGAGGGTCTTTTATAGACCTAAGATGAATTATCACTGCTAACACAACAATGTAAACAACCGCTCCATTTATCACTTACAAGGGAGGTCGTTCAGGGCGTGGTGAGCTTTTTCAAAATGGTCTTGTGCATATTGTAGGGGCACATACGAGGACCAGAAAACTGAGGTTCATTTTCGCTGCGCGCTTCTACGAATAAAAAAACGTAAAAAATAGGTCGATGGTTCGGATCCCACCGAGGACAAAATTTTGCTTTTCTACAATTTTTCATTTTTTGGATCCATGTTTGTCTAAATAATTGGTCCTAACAAAAACATTCACGATAAACTGAACAATCCTACTTTTATGGAGCAAAACTGCTTTTTCGTTCGAATTCGTTAGTATGCACAGACTCAGCTCTTCGGCGCTATGCCGGTGCCAGATGGCACTGGAACCGAAAATAAAGTCTAGAATCGTGATCAGGACTGTCGATTACCCCTAGGAGCAAGTTTTGAGCGAAAATTTTTTTTGACTTTTTCGGGTTGTAGGTGACCGACCATTTGGTCGGCAGTGTGAGCGGAGTCTCACATCTTCGTAACAGCGATCGTTGACGCTACGGACCCCGGACAACCCAATAAGCAAACCCAAGAAGGTCAAAACAATTGTTTTGACTGAAAATTCGTTTTTAGTGGTAATCAGTGGCCCTGATCACAAATATAACACCTATTCTTGGCGTCCACGCAATTTGGCGACAGAATAGCGCTGAACGTTCCCTATATTGGTGTACATAACGAATTCAGTGGAAAGAAGATGTGGCCCCAAATTGTCTATAATTGACACCACACCAGAAGTTACTAAATTCGCAATCAGATCCACTGTATAGCCTATGAGGATCAACGTCCAGCAACAATCTTGTTCAATGGTGCGTGAAAATCGAAATACACTGCGTCCCAAAAGTATACAGCCACCCATAAATCTCACAATATCCCTCCCTACACGACGTTTTCAAAAAAAGCCTCTAGGTATAAAATGTGGTAATTACCAGTACCAATTTGCATGCCAACTCCGAGAACTGACTTTCCAGAGCAACTTCAACTTTCTTTATTTTTTGAAAATTTCTCACTCTGACAATGTCCCACAAGTATACTTCCACTAAACGAATCGATTCAGAAAACAACAAGTGTACAACAAATTTAATAAATCGTCATTTCAATAATCTATTGCAGCCCCATTCTTTCGAATAAGTTCGAAAATGCGGTTGTCCATGCTCGAATAGAGGTGGTCTATAAGTGTTTTGTCGACATGGTGCCATGCATCAATGATAGCCTCCTTGAGCGAACGGACATTTTCGAATCGCGCATTGTGCGCGTATATCCTGCGTACCATGAAGCCCCAAACATTCTCGATAGGGTTTAGGTCTGGGCTATTCGCTGGCCAGGGCAAAAGAGTGATCTGATGACGGCTGAACCACGCTCGAGTGCTCCGGCTGACATGGATTGGTGCATTGTCTTGCACGAATACAGGACTTTCATGCCGTATCCTTCGCCAGAAAGGTAACAGACCTCGTCGCATTACCTCTACGTAGTCGGAAGAGTTCATTTTCTTCGATACGAAGCACAGCTTCAAACGTCCCGTTGATGCGATCGCAGCCCAGACCATGACACCACCCCCTCTGAAGTTCCGCCTCGCGTGCCAGTAGAATATATTTCCATCTGGGCCGTCGCAGTTGAACTTCTTCTCATCGGAAAACACGACCTGGAGAAAAAAAACTGAAAAGACAAGCAGAGGGGCACCGCAGCCGAAAGCTAACCTTGCTCCAGTCGGTTCGGCAGCATCTTCTAGCAAAGGCGAGTCGGTTTTCGCGATGGCGTTCTGTCAGGAACGGTGCCTTCCTCATTTTCTCTCTGATGATGAACTCTGACTTCTTCAAGACACGCCAAACAGTATTTTTCGAGACATTGAGATTCAGCGATGACTTTATTTCCCTGCATGACATCGTGGAGTTGGACGCTTCTTTCAGGATACGACGTTTATCTCGTTCAGACAGCAAAGGAGGACGCCCAGAACTCTTCCTGATTCCATATCCTGCGGGATCCCTGACAAAATGATTGATAACATAATGACTGCGGCCCAACTCTCTTGCGATTTGACGGTTCGACAGTCCTTGAGCTTTGCGATAATCTGCCCCTTTTCGAAGTCAGACAGTGAAAGCCCTCTCGCCATAACCTGGAAAAGGTCAAAGGTAGAGATGATGAGAAAGTTTACCCGAAAAAAATGAGACGCAATGGGAAAATATGCGGTGGAAGTATACTTGTGGGACATTGTCAGAGTGAGAAATTTTCAAAAAATAAAGAAAGTTGAAGTTGCTCTGGAAAGTCAGTTCTCGGAGTTGGCATGCAAATTGGTACTGGTAATTACCACATTTTATACCTAGAGGCTTTTTTTGAAAACGTCGTGTAGGGAGGGATATTGTGAGATTTATGGGTGGCTGTATACTTTTGGGACGCAGTGTAGTTGAATGCAAAGAGAGAGATACCATGAAGCCCCAAACATTCTCGATAGGGTTTAGGTCTGGGCTATTCGCTGGCCAGGGCAAAAGAGTGATCTGATGACGGCTGAACCACGCTCGAGTGCTCCGGCTGACATGGATTGGTGCATTGTCTTGCACGAATACAGGACTTTCATGCCGTATCCTTCGCCAGAAAGGTAACAGACCTCGTCGCATTACCTCTACGTAGTCGGAAGAGTTCATTTTCTTCGATACGAAGCACAGCTTCAAACGTCCCGTTGATGCGATCGCAGCCCAGACCATGACACCACCCCCTCTGAAGTTCCGCCTCGCGTGCCAGTAGAATATATTTCCATCTGGGCCGTCGCAGTTGAACTTCTTCTCATCGGAAAACACGACCTGGAGAAAAAAAACTGAAAAGACAAGCAGAGGGGCACCGCAGCACGAAAGCTAACCTTGCTCCAGTCGGTTCGGCAGCATCTTCTAGCAAAGGCGAGTCGGTTTTCGCGATGGCGTCTGTCAGGAACGGTGCCTTCCTCATTTTCTCTCTGATGATGAACTCTGACTTCTTCAAGACACGCCAAACAGTATTTTTCGAGACATTGAGATTCAGCGATGACTTTATTTCCCTGCATGACATCGTGGAGTTGGACGCTTCTTTCAGGATACGACGTTTATCTCGTTCAGACAGCAAAGGAGGACGCCCAGAACTCTTCCTGATTCCATATCCTGCGGGATCCCTGACAAATGATTGATAACATAATGACTGCGGCCCAACTCTCTTGCGATTTGACGATTCGACAGTCCTTGAGCCTTTGCGATAATCTGCCCCTTTTCGAAGTCAGACAGTGAAAGCCCTCTCGCCATAACCTGGAAAAGGTCAAAGGTAGAGATGATGAGAAAGTTTACCCGAAAAAAATGAGACGCAATGGGAAAATATGCGGTGGCTGTATACTTGTGGGACATTGTCATAGTGAGAAATTTTC
>MU912142.1:0-30160 GCA_036418165.1 Cooperia oncophora | reverse complement strand
CTGACTCATGAGGTGCAGCTACTTGGAATGTGCCCATAAATGGCGAATATCCGAATTATTCATGCGCAGACACTAATGGAAGCGAAATTTACTAAAAATAAAAGAAAGTCGAAGTTGCTGTGGAAAATCAGTTCTCGGAGTTGGCATGCAAATTGGTACTGGTAATTACCACATTTTATACCCAGAGGCTTTTTTTGAAAACGTCGTGTAGGGAGGGATATTGTGAGATTCATGGGTGGCTGTATACTTTTGGGACGCAGTGTAGTTGAATAGCACTGACTCATGAGGTGCAGCTACTTGGAATGTGCCCATAAATGGCGAATATCCGAATTATTCATGCGCAGACACTAATGGAAGCGAGAACAGCGAAATCTAAAAAATGCAAAAAGCCACGACCCAGGGGGAGCCGAACCATCAACCCCACCCTCACTGTCCGATTGCGAAACCTCCACTCTATCCGCTAGGCCGTTCGGTGCTCGACTGTGCTAGCGCTCTTGTCGTTGATAAAACCATTGCAAGAAGCCGTTCACCCTTGAGCACATGACCCAAGTTGGAAGCTCACTTAGGGCAATTTTTCGCTTCGATTCAAACGGCCCCTTTTGAATGACCCCACTCTCGGCAACTGGTCAAAGTTGCAAGTGACCTACGCCGTATAGAGGCCCAGAACGAAGCAGAATCCAAAGATTTTTTCACTCGTTTTTTACCTTTCCTGGAAGCGCGCAGCGAAAATGAAACACACTTTTCAGGTCCTTGCATGAGCCCCCACAATATGCAAGAAGCCGTTTTCGAAAAGCGCACCACGCCCTGAACGACCTCCCTTGTTAGGGCAGTGAGCTCAGCTCAGCTTAGTATTGAGCGGTCTGCCGCAACACCTCCACCCTAAGATGCAATGGTGGGAGTGTGTTTTATACAATAACAACATTCATCTAATAAATGGGTAAGTTCTTTTGTCTACATGTAGGTCTTCTGATGTGGCTTGACTTGGAGTCGGCTCGGCGGTCGGCGGTTGCGTTGTGGGCGTTCTTTGAGCGGTGTGGTTTTCTCCAGTGATGTAGCTTCTGAATCTGAGCAGTTGATTGTTGCATCTGGTGTTTCCATAGTCACTGGATTCTGGGACGACGGTTTCGCACGTTGTGCCGGTTCAGGTGATAAGTTGTAGCTTTCCAGTGGTGTCTGCTCTGGTGTGGCGGCCATGCGTGGACGTAGTTGATTGGTATGACGACATTCCACGGCTTCATTCACGAGGACGTCGTATACCGTATTTCCGCGGCAGTTGAGGATCTTTCCCGGTAGCCAATTCTTCCTGCCTCTTTGGAATGCTTTCACCCAGACGAGGTCTTCCGGCTTGAAGGATTTCATGCGAGCTCCATGGTGTCTGTTGAACTGATCTTCCATGTGTTCGTTGCGCGCCGTCGGTACGCTTCTAGGTGTTGTCAGAAGAGTGAGAGGCGTTCGGAGACGATGTCCTAGGAAGTTCTCTGCCGGTGATCGTCCGTCGGGTGAAGATGAGCATGGTGTGCTGCTGTAGGACAGCAAGAATTTCTGTGCGGCCTCCGTTGTTGTTTCGGATTCCTTCAGCTTTTCCAGTTCACAGTTTGAAAGTGTCGGCGAATCTTTCGACTTGTCCATTCGATTGTGGATGGTACGGTGGACTGCGTGTATGGACGATACCATTGTTTTGCTGAAGTTCTCGAAATCCATCGATGTAACTTGGCTTCCATGGTCTGAAACTAAGGTTTCGGGATATCCATATCGGGCGCACATTCTTTTCAGTTGCTGTATTGTAGCCTTGCTTGTGGTTGAAGACATTTCCATGACTTCTGGCCATTTTGAGTATGCATCCCACCATAATGAAAACATCTGTCCGTTGATTGGTCCTGCGAAATCCACATGGATACGTGACCATGGTTTCTGTTCGGATGGCCACGAAAATAGCTGTGTATTGACTGGTGCTTTGGACGCTTCTTGGCAGGTACTGCAGGTTCGAACATAATCTTCTATGTCCTTTGTGATATTTGTCCAGTAGACATATGAGCAGGCTAGGCTCTTCATTCTTGACATTCCAGGATGTCCTTCGTGTAGAAGTTTCAGGAACGGTCCTTGAACTTAAACGCTAAGATAACAATTCTTGGTCCAAAGAAAAGGCAGTCGTCTCGGAGCGAGAGAGACTGGCGGAGACTGAAGTAAGGTCTGATCTCCGGCGTAGGTTTCTTTGGCCATTTGTCTTCACCGACGTACTGGATCACGCTGTTCAGCGTATTGTCTACGAGACTTTCTTCTGCGATCTGATTCATGTCCATGGGAATCTGTGCTTTCACAGCCTTGCATTCGAATTCAGCATCATTTGAGGCGTTTGCCATGATGATATCTTCGGTTTGCTCCTTCTGGTCGGCAATCAGTCGTGACAATGCATCGGCTTGTCCGAAATCTGTGGTTTTCCTGTATGGTAAAGACTGAGCTTGGTAAAGACTTCCTCCGTTGTTGGTAACGGATGTTGATGAAGTGATAAGGCGTCATTCAAACCGGTGGAGAAATCCGCACATAATCGGATGCTGCCATTGCTTTTCTTCACCACCACTATTGGTGCTGCCCAATTTGAGTGGTCCACGGCTGTGAGTACGCCTTCCTGGATTAGGCAATCGATTTCGGCATTGACACCTGGTTGAGAGGCGAACGGTACAGGTCGCTTGTGACGGTACACTGGTTGAGCCTCTGGTTTCAGGAATAGCTTAGCTTTCGTCTTGGTACAGCGTCCAAGACCTGGAGCGAAGACGTTAGGGAACTGTTTTCTCAAGCGAGTAACAAGTTCGTTGCGATGGTTATCGAGTGCTGCAGTCACTTGTCGACAGTTGTACTGTTCTTTGAGCTGACGATAGTCTGGCATTTGTATACACCATTCGAGTCCCAGGAGATCGGTAGCTTCTGTGACGTAACAATTTCCTCTTCCAAGGATAGGTCTCTGATGTCGATCGAAAATTGAAAAGTCGGCTTCGAAGCATCCTAAGATCTTCATCGGTGAGTCATCGGCTGTCTTCACTGTTGAGATTCCTATACGAAGAGATGGGAATCCAATTTTGGTCCATGTTCTGCGAGATATCATTGTTATGTCTGCTCCAGTGTCGAGCTGTAGATGTGGTAGCGAGCCATTGATGCGGACTTTCTTGTAGGTTCTATCTTTGATCACGACGTCCACGTTCTTGCATCGAAGCTTGCGTTTGGAAGATCGAGCTCTTCTTTTCTTTGTACGCTTCTCCGATTCTGTTTCTCCATGCTGCTTTCTCGTTCTTTGGAAAAGGAGCGCCTTCTGAAACTGACGTGTTTCGGTCCAAGTCGCTTCTTAATGGCTTTACTTGGTGAGCGGTGTTTATCTCTTTTGTCTCCATCGTTCGGTTATCTGAGCGCAAAGTGCCGAAAGTTTAACATTCTGCGATGAAGTCGTCGAGAAGTGGGAGGTGATCCGATTCCTTGAGACGATTGATCTTGGTCAGGAGTCGTAGACGCATCTCTAGGGGAAGTGTTGGTGAGACCAGCTACAAACACTAGACATTTGAGTGACTCGCTGTCAACATCCTTCATCATGCTTCCTCAAACTTCTTCTTGATCGTGTTTGCGAAATCGCGGTACGGTACATGTGGTCCGGTCATCAGGGGACAGGATGTCTGCAGAGACTCGAATCGACGGCGAATAAGAGTCTTCTTAGGTCCGAATAGTTCGGTCAGCTTTTCGACAGTAGTGGGCGGGTCGATATCCTGTGGCTTCAGCGGTAAGACGTGCTCGGAATAGGTTTTGTAGGTTGCCTTATCCAGTTTGTTAATAATGAGGTTTCGCTTACATTCTTCCGAAAGTGAGCTTCCTCGGTCGTCACTGGTCCATATCGCTTGAACCACGCACTGAAAGTTGAATCGGCGTCTTCATCATAGTTGAAGGTAGGTCTCGCATCAGGTCACCATAAACATCTGAAGAAAGTGGTTTCTCAAAAGATTGTGCAGACCCCACCCTTCGCTCCACGAGTGCTGCCAGTAGCTGATTGAACTGTTGGTTCTGCTGCTGGAACTGCTGGTTCTGCTGCTGGAGCTGTTGTTGGAGCTGCTGGTTCTGCTGCTGGATTGCTGTTAGGAAGTGAGCCATCCACAGAGGTGCATCTCTTGAAGTGGCTGGAGCATGTCGAGTTTCTTCAAGTTGACGGCTGCTCGTTGAACTGCTTCCGCAGGGGTTGTTCTGAGTCCTGATCGCCAATGTTGAGACTTCAAACGAGAGTGCTTTATTAGCACGCGAGTAGACAATTGACATCACACCGCAATGAGGGTCTTTTATAGACCTAAGATGAATTATCACTGCTAATACAACGAATGTGAACAACCGCTCCATTCATCACTTGGAGCAGTGAGCTCAGTATTGAGCGGTCTGCCGCAACATCTGGAGAACAGATACCCACAGCTGTGTTATAGTGTACGAAATTTGCTATCAGAACATGCAAAACATATTAGCGAAACATCCAACTATTAGCATAAAATTTCAGGTGGAACAGACGTGAAC
The DNA here is from genome assembly GCA_036418165.1 of Cooperia oncophora. Classification (NCBI taxonomy): domain Eukaryota; kingdom Metazoa; phylum Nematoda; class Chromadorea; order Rhabditida; family Trichostrongylidae; genus Cooperia; species Cooperia oncophora. The sequence goes on along the minus strand of MU912142.1, from coordinate 25,624 downwards.
CTGCCCAATATCGGCTAGGGGAAGGTTGGCAACTTTTAGATTCTTGAAATTCGTTCCAAAGCGTCCTATTGAGATTCCCTCGATGAGACTACTAGCTCGACCTTTTTCAAATGTATGGAGCAGCTTAAGCGATTTTAGCACTTCGAGTAGACGTAAATAGAGGCAGTTGTCGAAGGTCCTGATTTTTGCCAACTTCACTTTCAACTTTAACGACTAAAAAGGTCACAAAAATCATTCCCTCAACCGAACAGGGCACAGCGTTCGATGAGGATTTCCTATGGGGGTGGTATGAGGCCGCCAAGAGGGTGGGGGTCGTATTTGGGCTGGGAAAAATTTATTTTATAGTTGGTTTTTCTCGCTTTGCGGACGTTTTGGAGGGGGGGGGGTCGTATTTGGTCGTTGTTGGGAGGGGGGGGGGTCGTATTTCTGTCTGGGAGTTACGTGGTTCACTTCATGAGTTTTAGAATATTCTGTGTTATAGGTACTATGTACGCCCGTACGATGTACGTCGCATGCTTACTACATATAAAAGCTCGACCAAAATTCCCGTCGAATACTGTGCCCTGCAACCGAAGCTGTTTGGATGTTTTACTACGAAAAGTTCCCTAGATGTCAGATGATATCAAGATTGCTTGCAAAGCTTTTCACTTTTGGAACACAGTTTTCAATTGAAGAAAAAGGCCGTTACTTATGTGCCAACCCAATAGATCATTGGAAACCCCTGTAAGGCTGCGTTTATACTTTGCGGCAGCGTACACCAGCGTACGCTAGCGTTTCCATCGTTCGGCAGTGGCAGTGGCAAGGGACGGATGAATATCGATCTAGCGTCACCAGCGTATTCTAGCGTAACGCTAGAATACTCTAGCGTTACGCTGGCGTACGCTAGCGCAGCGAGAGCAAGGAAAGCATAGGTATCGATTTAGCGTTTTCAGGTATATATGGCTATGTATGTTATATGTGATACATAGGGTTTGGGTTTACATAGTTTGGGTTTTCTCTCAAGGGTTTGGCGATTCAGGCACCGCCCTTTTAAACACGCCCACTTGATTTTTGCGAATTTTGACATACTTTCGAAATTTTCGATCTGCTACGTGGAGCCCCGCCCACTGTGAGAGGCTTCGCCCACTCCAAAGAAGCCCCGCCTACTTTTCACAAATGGTGGAAGTCTTCAGTATAGAGTCTTGGCTTGCATGCTAGGGTCCCGTCCGTCACTCGGAACAAACTTTGCCCGTTTTATTTGTCCCGAATGACGGACGAGACCCTAGCATGCAAGCCAAGGCCCTATTCTGCTGACTTGCACTGTTTTTCAAAAATGGGCGGGCTTCTTCAAAGTAGGCGGAGCCTGAGCCTGTATCATCAGGCAGGGCTTCACGTAGCTGACCAAAAATGCAAAAATCTTGGGACAATATCAAAATTCCGCAAAGCAAGTGGGCGTGGTCAGGGGGACGGAGCCTAGATCGCTAAGCCCGTTAGAGAAAACCCAAGCCTATATATTACATATAACATAAATATACATGTATAGCTGGAAACGCTAAATCTATGCTTTCCTTGCCCTCGCTACGCTAGCGTACGCTAGAATACTCTAGCGCTATGCTAGCATACGCTGGTGACTATCTCCATCCTTCCCTTGCCACTGCCGCCGCCGAACGCTGGAAACGCTAGCGAACGCTGTCGTAAAGTATAAACGCAGCCTGATGTGTGTTACGACCGGACAAGGAGAAGCACTTTTTTGGGGGTCTACTTTAAGGAAAAAACTGATTACAGGCTCTCTTAGAGACAAGTACGGGCGAGCAGGTACATTAGAAGCGTTGCTGGACATGTTCTTCGGTAGAGCGGAAAGAGAAAATCGTACGACCACTCGCCGATGACACCGGCTCGCTATGCGCTTTATTATCACGCTAGCTTTTCTTCTGTTTTGCATAAGGGCGCTCCACACGAGAGCATGTAAAACAACAACGCGGGGAAAAAGTAATCCGTAATTCCATCCAGTTAATCGTTTTGCAAATTTTGAAGGAAGACTCGAGCTCAGTCTTCCAAGGCGCGTATGCCGTCGTCGTACGGAATGCAAATGCTCGAACAAACCTCTTTGACCCTTTCTGATCAGACATGGTCGAAAAATTTGACCTCAGACAAAAACTTTCGAAACGCGACAAAAATGTTCTAATAATCTTCAAAAGGTATACCAAATTCAGTTCCTCCTGCATATCAGTTTTGCAGGCGCTGTACCTCACGTTATTTAGGTGCACAAATCAGCAAAAATTGGACCGAATGTAAGTATTGGTCCGAATGCGAAGATAGGAAAGGGTGTCAGGATCAAGGTGAACTCTTGCCTAGGTTATCTTATTCTCGTTTGGTGCAGCTGTTCTGTTCAATTTAGGAGTCAATAATACTGGCCGATGCAGTGGTAAACGAGCATGCATGTGTTTTACACTCTGTTATTGGGTGGCGTTCTGTGGTTGGAGCATGGTCTCGAGTAGAAGGCATTCCGATTACACCAAATCCTAACCTTCCCTTCGCAAAGGTTGGTTCTTTCTCAGGTTTTCTCAGCTCGACGCCTCTCGAAGATAGAATCGAATTATTGTGGTTATCGAAAGGTCTGTTCATTCCTTTTGTCGCTTTTTAGCTCCTAGACGTGCCTGTTAGGGTGGAATCTGAGTCGATAATGTAGTTTGAACTCATTGCTAATAAGGAACCCGCCTTAATTATCCAAGACTTCCACGATTTCACCCCTTGTTCTTATGTATAGGAGTGAGAAGCTCTTCTTTTCTTCCAAAAATTTATTGACAACGTTTCGGGCCTAAGCCCTCCTTCAGGTCACTGAATTATACTAACAAGCAAGATCTTACACACGCACATTAATTCGGCAGCAACAGTCATCATAGTAAGAGCAGCAACCTACAACGAGCTGTCTGGAAGGGAGTGAGGGGGGGGGGTGCCTAGACTTCTTGTGCGGATATAGGCAAAAATGGAAAGTGGCAAGGTTCTGGGTATATATACACATTTAAGACCAAGGGTGATCTAGGGAATGTCACGTTTTCTTTCCTAGTGCACGTCCTACAGTGATATCAGACTCATTGCCACTTTCATCTCCTCCCTACTGTTGATCGGTAGGTTCAGCTGCTTAATTTCTTACGCTTCTCTAATTCTTCTCTCGACGGGATCAACCACATTTCTGTGCAAAGTGGAAACTCGAAATGCACCCCAACTAGCCGATTCCACAAAGCATCTTACAGAATATTGGCTATAACTTATAGAAATCTCCGCTAATGCAAAACACAGGACCATATAGCAATTCTCTGAAGTCCTGTAAGGCACTGAGGTGGGTGAACCACTCAGGGAAAGGGACAGTCCCCTTTCGCACATATGAGTTCTTACATTATCACGGCTCCTTGCCTCTTGCTAGAAATCTTCACTCCCTTGCCCACAAATGTCATCGCACTTCCTAGAATGAATCTCCACCCAATACAAAGAAACCGAAGAGAAAGCATGGAATTGGAGCTCTCTGCCCTCTGACTTCGGTGAGCATGCCGTAGTGTACGACGCGAGAATGGATTATCAGCCTAGTTCTGTGGGCTACGCAGAGCTCTTATGTGTTCCTCCATGCTCTTATGTAGCGGCATTGACGTTTATCCAATGTAAAATTCATGACGCGAAAGGCACACCACCTTGTACACTACATATTTTTCTTGACACACCTTGTTCTCTCCAAAGATATGACAGTTTGCTCTTTCACAGCGACTTTTATAGGGTCGCGATGATGTTAAATAGATAATCCATGCTCAAGGAAGACCGCCTGAACCTCGAGTCTCCACTTTGCACAGAAATGTGGTTCATCCCGTCGAGAGAAGAATAAGAGAAGCGTTAGAAATTAAGCAGCTGAACCTACCGATCAACAGTAGGGAGGAGATGAAAGTGGCAGTGAGTCTGATATCACTGTAGGACGTGCACTAGGAAAGAAAACGTGACGTTTCCTAGATCACCCTTGGTCCTACATGTGTATATACATGTGTATATATATCTTGTGTGATATAAGCAAAAATGGGAAAGTGGCAGAACCCTGCCACTTTCCCATTTTTGCTTATATCCGCACAAGAAGTCTAGGCACCCCCCCCCCTCTCTGTCCCTTCTGGACAACTCGTGTAGGTTGCTGCTCTTACTATGATGAATGTTGCTGCCGAATTAATGTGCGTGTGTAAGATCTTGCTTGTTAGTATAATTCAGTGACCTGAAGGAGGCTTAGGCCCGAAACGTTGTCTATAAATTTTTGGAAGAAAAGAAGAGCTTCTCACTCCTATACATAAGAACAAGTCTCAATACAATGAAGCTCAGGGAGCTATCTATATTATGTGATTTCACCCCTTATTCATGTGAAAACTTCTGAAACATGAAACAAGGCGTGCGAGTTTGCCATCTTGAGCGGCATGGATTACGATGGTAGATAGAAAGGGGGGAGCAGATGGTGTTTCAGTACATGTTCACATCTTCACAAGTGGGTTGTGCTCTTCCACATAGACTCACCAGGAAAGGTCAACAGGTCAGCCCGGCCATATGCAATGAGATGCACATCGTTGTACTCATCTTGACACGGTGGACTCGAAACTATCTTCAAAATTTGCGGAACTATTCTCTTAGCGGAGTTATGGAGGTTTTTCTTTACCGCTTTTCTTCTTGCAGGCGCGCTGGGCACCGAAGCGTTGGCACCTGTAGTGCGACTCGCAGCGCTCTTCGCGCAAAATAGGTGTCATATTTGTGTTCAGGGGGTCAAATAACCCCAAGAGACGTCATTTTAGCGAAATCTGAGTTTGTGACTCAACTTCGAAAAAATGGGGCATGTATAGTCATGGCTAACTGATAGCCAAAAGCCATACTGCGACTAGCACACTGGTGATGGCTGGTCTTCGAACTGAAATAACTCTCAAGTCATGTCTTTTCGCAAACAGCAGTACCTGGCTTACTTATTTGTGCCGTCTGCTTCATTTTTCTGATTACCGGTAGGAATTCCACCCCGAGACCAGTCATCGATGGTAGGTGAGCTCGTAACTGCCGCATTACCCATGGACTAACTCACATTTTCCAAGTTAGGTCGAAATATCGGATTGGGCTAGGAACTTGTTCCCAGAGGTAATTTGGTCCGCTGAACACTATTATCATGGTATTATATTGCAAAACCCTTGCGACATGTACTACAGGGGGGGGGGCAAGCACAAGCACTCTTCCAGGCCACAATGGGTCTACACTTCCGAAAAAAAAACTGGTCGCAGTTTCCTCACAGGATAGCGCAGATGAGCAGAGGTGTTAGAAGCTTTGTCGGCCATGTTCTTGGACAAATGCAAAAACAAATGCCCTGCCGAGAACCGATCCTACAACGTCCCGCCTAGTGAACCAACTCGCTATCCGCTGCGCTCTACTGCCACGTTTCACTGTGACTCCATTCTTGTATATGAAGACTTCCACGTTTCCTCGCGATAACATGTGAAAGGACCATGCGGAGATGAAACCCTCCATAACTCCAGAGAGTCGTTCCGCAAATTCAAAAGGTAGATTCGAGTTCACCGTCCCAAGACTCGTACAACGGTGTGCGCCTCATTGTAAATGGCCGGGCTGACCTGTTGACCTTTCCTGGTCAGCATCACTTTGATCAGTACACACCGCCCAATGGGAGCGAAACTTTTCGGAGCCCTTTAAATTTAATATATTGAAACTTTGACAGGCATCTTTTTTTCTTTCTTTTTCATACAAAGAAAAGAAAACTCACCTGTTTCAGCTTGAAAACAAGCCTCTGTTCTTGTCGGACGGGCGCCTCAATCCATCGCTTACCATTTTGGGGTCTGATGTGTCGATCGCTCCGGAGACCATTGTGCTGAATTGTGTCGTTTTGCCGTATAAAGAGCTTTCCTGTAGTTATAAAAACCAAATCATTCTATAGGTACCAATGAATGCCGTTGCTGAATTTGTCATTTTCCTGGGGTCAGGGGTGTTAATATTAACTTGCTTCTCCTTTCATTCGTCTGTGATAATGCGACATCTGTCATCGGTTTTTGATTTGGTTCAAATTATTTTGTTGTCTAAGGGAATTGTTTTATTTTCAATTGCACTATAGTGTATGCAGTGGTAATGGATCATATTGAAGCGCGGGCAAATCATATTCTTCTCTAGAAGTTGTTACATTGTCCCTTGTTGAAGCTCTAGTATATCAATGAATGTTGGAACGTTTTTCTGGGTGTTCCCGCATTGGCCACAAGCCGACTGAAGATATTCCTTCTACCATCATGATGGGATCTTGGGAAAGCTTTCTTGAAAGTGATTCGCTTGCCCATTCCATGATGAATGATGCTGCAGGCAACTAAGCTGTTAACATGTGTTTCCGCAAAGGCTAAATGGTAGATTCTACACGATATCAATCCCTTGTGGGACACGGCAGGTATTCCGTATTCCTCTTCCATTCAAAATCGTAGTGGCTTACTGAATGCGGTGTGGTCTATACAATGACATCAGCCGATGTACAAATCAGTGTTGTTATCCTCCCAGACAAATCTGGCAAATACTTAACGTCACGGAAAGTAGAAGGCTTCGTCTAGTCTGGGCGGGAGTCGACTCGTAATTTGAAGCAAGGACCGCTCGCATGCCGCTTGTCACTACACCCACCGCCGTGTCATGTGTTTCTGTGAAGGAAACAAATTTGCGCAGATGCAATGTGTTTGAACTGTTCTAACACAGTACATGGCCTAAACATGATTGAAGGTGCACTACTCCGGATATGAAGTGGGCGTGGTTGCGTAATCCTTTCGAACTGCGGCTGCTTACGGTGGGAGAATCGTAGTTTTGTCAACCTGTCATTTCTTTGCAGTATAAGGCATGGACATCACCCTATGAGGAGCGCTTCCTGTGCCATATTGAAATGAAGTCTACTTCAAATCCGATGGAGAGGGCGTGGCTGCGTAGTTCATTCGATCACGGCATGAAATGCGGTTTTTCGCTTGGCCTTCCCATTTGAGTCTGTGTTGTAGTGAGCATTGACATGGTTTCAATTGTCCCAATACGAAAATACTCTACCACAGCGCAATCCGGCGGTCACATTCTAATAAGGTACACAGCCACGCCATCTTGTTTTTCAATATAAGGAGTGTACGCAGCCACCCCTTTCCCATCCATCTTCGGTATACGTATTGGAAAAATGCTGGTTAGAACATATTGCAACCGCCGGATTCAGCGGAAGAACGCGGTACAGTTTTCATATCCACTACTCAGACTTATTCACTTTGTAGGCAGGACACGTCGGGGATCGCCATCGAGTGATGGGAAGATCGCTTTGGTGCTGGAAAGAGGTGGGGTCGTATTTATCTTTGGAAGAATGTTCTTGGTTGTGAACATTTCCCGGTTTTTCTTTCACAGGTGCGTTGTATACCTCCATCCCCACCTGTTCCCCAGCTCGCCTTCAGCTTTTTTTGGGAAAAGGTTGAGGTGGAGAAACTTCAAGGTAAAAACTCCGGGGAAGTGTTGGGAAGTTGAAAGGATTCAGGAATTAGGTAGATGTTTAATGGAATGGGGATTGGAGAGGGAAGCTGGGTCAGACTGTTGACTTACGCAACTGCAATCAATGCAATTTGGTCGGCAAAATTCTATCAAAAAATGAATCGAGGTCAAAACCTGGTCAATAATGTCTGTAATCGGAGGAGGGGCCATCAAAACAGTATGCGCGAAAGTTATTGAAGCCTCAGCAGAAGAGTGTTGTGGCAGGGTGCGAAGCCTTCTGGATGTTGCATGTTTTTGGATTTTCAGTGGTTTCAGGGCTCAACGTACTGTGAGAAATCTCATTGGAATGCCGAACCAGGAAAGACGGAGTAGATCTCGGATATCGAACACTCCAAGAAATGATGGATTCATAGCCATGTCACGCTTTGAACCAATCAGCTAGATCACAAATTGCAAGTTTTAGTTTTTTTTTCTCTGGTTAACACTTCTCTGGCTCCTCTTCACTATTTGAGATGAATTCCATTTCACCTCAAATATGCATGCACATGCAATAAATCCTTATAGTCTATGCAGAATTGCCGACAATTTCCCAGTATTCTGCGATGATGAGCCAACGTGAAGCACTGCGCGTGGTCTTGCAGTTTATTGGTGTTGTTTTTCCACTTCCGAAACTCTCTGTAAGCTGCAATAAATTTGTATGTGTAATGTTGACGCTAAGTTTGACTTGAATTGTCCTGTGAGCCGGTCCCCCCTCCCATAGGACACTAGTAGATTTCTTGAGTAGCTGTCCGAACCAGAGCACATCATCCTCGAGGGACCCACCAACTACGGATATCGTTCTAACCTTGCGGACAGGGGTCTGTGTTTGAAAAGCAATGGGATTTTGCCCCCCCCCCTCCCCCTGCTCCTCACTGCCTAGTCGACGTGCTGTTTCTGTGAAATTACTTCAAAAAGGTGGTGAGAGAGGTAAGTAGGAAGGCGTGGGAGTGGAAAGGGATTTTGGTACTATTAGGTTGGCTAATAAGTAATGGCCGTTTTTTCAATTGAAAAATTTGTTTGAAAAGTGAAATGTTTTGCAAGCAAGTTATATATCATCTGATAGGAAACTTCTCATAGTATAAGAATATCAGAAAAGCTTTGGTTGAGGATATAATTCTGGCATTTTGTAATTTTTTAGTCGTTGAAGTTGGAAGTGAAGTCGGCGAAAATTAGCATCTTCGACAACTGCCTCTACTTAGAAATTTCATGCTACTAGTTTGAATTATAGAATTTTAATTTGATGTTCTAATACTACGAGAAGTTTGCTATTAAAGGATGTTAAGCTTGCTTGCAAAACTTTTCACTTTGAAACAAATTTTTCAAATTGAAAAAAAAACGGCCATTACTTATTAGCCAGCCCAATTGCAGTTATTAGCCAGCCCACTAGCAGTGGGCTGGCTAAATAAGTAATGGCCGTTTTTTTTCAATCGAAAAATTCGTTCCAAAAGTCAAAGGTTTTGCATGCAAGCTTAATATCATTTAATAGCAAACTTCTCGTAGTATTAGAATATCAAATTCAAATTCAATTAATTTAACTATCAGCATGAAATTTCAGGTGGAACAGACGTGAGCCTGCCCAATATTGGCAAGGTGAAGGTTGCCAACTTTGAAATTTTTGAAATTAGTTCCAAAGCGTCCTATTGAGATTTCCTTGCTGAGACTTCTACCTCAATCTTTTCCGAATGTATGGATGGAGCAGCTTAAGCGATTTTAGCATTTCAAACAGAAGTAAATAGAGGCAGCTGTCGAAGATGCTAATTTTCGCCGACTTCACTTCCAACTTCAACGACTAAAAAATTCACAAAAACTATATCCTCAACCAAAGCTTTTTTGATATTCTTATACTACGGGAAGTTTCCTAGCAGATTATATATAACTTGCTTGCAAAACATTTCACTTTTCAAACAAATTTTTCAATTGAAAAAAACGGCCATTACTTATTAGCCAACCTAATATTTACCCTTTGCTGCCCCGACCCGCCGCAACCAAGCCACTTTTTGACCGACTTTTCTCCGCGGACAGACTCGGCTCAAAATTGTTTACTGGGTTAGTTTCACTTCCCAAACACAAATATCACACCCACACTTGGCCCGACCTCCCGGCGCCGGCGCCAAAGGCGCCAGGCGTGCTATATATCACCAAAATCGCTATACTGTCGTCGACTGGCGTAGTTTGACCTCCTGAACAGGAATATCCTATCTGTTTGGTCTGACAGCCTGAAGCTCACGCCACAGGCGATTTCTCACATGCTTGTTCCGAGTTCGGCGTAAAAGGGACTCAAGTCGCTATCGTGCGGAGCTGTGTGCTAGGGAGTTAGGTAAACAGTGAAGAAAAGCAGCGCTCTCCCTGGTTGCCTGTGGTTGTGATCTATCCCTTTACTAACCAGAAGGCTCATACTTAGCAGGGAAAAGGATCACTACCCCGGGGAAGGCTGCAGGTGAGCAGAAGCAGGTTGCGCTATCACCTGTACTCCCTTGACTCCATTCTAAACATTCTCAACGCCCCATACAACGCGATATTCGTATTCTGGAAGCTAAGCTGCTCTCACGGACAAGTTTTCAGCGAACTTGGTAATTAGGGGTATTTTGGGGCCGGGGCCTGTGGCGCGAGCTTCAAACGGTTTCAGGCCGAACGGATGTGATATTCATGATCAAGGGGTCAAACTGTCCCTGGGAACAAGCTTTGAGCGGATTAGATGATTTTGGTTATTTTGACAGCCAGTTCGAATTGGGACCCTGAACGCGGGGTCGCTTGCCGGCAAGTCTCGTGAGGTTGCCGACCTCATGAGACGCAAGAATATCCAAGTCCTATGCCTTCAGGAAACGCGATGGAAGGGTGCGAAGGCGCGCGAGATCGGAGAAAGTGTCAAACTCATCTACGATGGAGCAGACAGCAAACGGAATGGCGTGGCCATTGCGGTGGCAGAATCCCTCAAGGACTGCGTCTCCACTGTGAAAAGGATCAGTGATCGGATCATGGGAGTGAGAATGGACACGAAGGAGGGGTACTGGACATTACGCACCGTGCGAAGGCGCGCGAGATTGGAGAAAGTTTCAAACTGTGTACGCACCTGTTATTGTTTGACAACTGCTGTTTAGCGCCGCAGTACGCGATACGAAAGCTATCACAAGAATGCTGAGTTATGGGCAAAAGTTGGACCACGGACGGGATTCGAACCTGTCCGTGGTCCGACTTTTGCCCATAACATCTTCTGCTTACCGGGCAGTTGCGTTCCCTATTACGCTACCGAGGCCACTTTTGACCACTCAGCTCAATGGCTATTTGGGCCATAGCCTTACAGCACTCACAAGTTCAACGTGATGAGCCGGTTAGCCGATATCGGCAGTGAACCGCAAAGCTGGAGGCTTTTTACACCACAATCTGGTACCATGTGTACGCACCACAATCCGGTTGCTCTGAGTTCTACCTTACCCTGGACGAGGCCATAAGGTCGACTCCGGAAGAGGGCTACCTCACCATAGTTGAGGATCTGAATGGCCATGTGGGAAGTGACAGAAGGGGGCTAGAAAGGGTGCAAGGAGGTCAAGGAATAGGGCAAAAAACGCTGAGGGAGAACGGATCCTTGACTTGGCCACAGCCCACGACTTAGCAATCTGCAGCACCCTCTTCGCGAAAAGGAAGACCCAAAGATAAGCTACAGCAGTGGAGGGAGACAACCGGAAATAGAGCATGTCCTAGTGAGAAGACCGTCTCTCAAAACCGTCAAGGGTATCAAGGTGCTACCTGTGGAAGAGATTGGCCCCCAGCACAGGCCTCTCCTGGCAAACATCGCCATAATCTCCCCAAGAAGACGAGGGTGAGAGCAGAGCGGAGAATTCGATAGTGGAAAATGAGCAAAGTAGAAAAAGATAGCCTCGGCCTAAGGATACTGGAGGCTGCGCTCCCAGACCCGCATGGGCCAGTCCAGAACACCGGGACCCACGCAGTACAGCTCATCCTACAATGTGCAAAGGAAGTACTCGGAGAGACGCGCGGTGGTATCAGAGTAGACAGGGCTGGATTGAGGAAGTCCAGCGGGTCATCATGCAGAAGAAGGAAGCAAACGCTGGCAAAAGACACGGAGCCCAGAAGACTACGCTACCTACAAGAGCTGCAAGCGACTCGGCAAGGCTGCCGTTGCTAAGGCCAAGAATACGGAAATGGACGCCCTGTGCGAGAAGCTGGAGGACCGAGAAGGGGACAAGTTGATCTTCCGCCTGGCTAGAGCTCGGCATCGCGCTGCTCAGGACATCAGGGCCGTAAAGACTGTGAAGAGCAGCAACGGGGCCATTCTCAGGAAACCAGCCGAAAAAAAGAGGTGGGATGATTACTTCGAGGGACTTCTGAACGAAGAATTTCCCCGCAAGGACAGCCCACAGATAGAGGCGACGGCAGGTCCCATCACGCCCTGGACGAAGGATGAAGTCTGCCGGGAGCTAGGGAGAATGAAAGTTGGGAAACCAGTGGGTCCAGACCGATAGAGGCATGGAAGACCCTGGGAGAGCTTGGGGCTGGGTTGGCTAACAGACTTCCTGAACAATGTAATGGCTGAAGGAAGGATGCCAGATGCGTGGAGGAGCAGCACAATCGTCCCCATCTTCAAACGGAAACGGGACGCGACGGAGTGCTCCAACTACCGCGGCATTAGGGTGGCTCGCCATACCATGAAGCTGCACGAGCGCCTGGTCAACACTGGGCTGAGGGAACTTGTCCCTGTCTCGCACGAACAGTTCGGCTTCATGCCCCAGAGGTCCACCACTGATGCCATCTTCATCGCTAGATAGGTGATGGAGAGGTACCGAGAGAAGCGGAGACCCTGCTTCTTGGCCTTCCTAGACCTTGAGAAGGCATTCGATCGCCTGGCGGCGCGTGTTCTGGAGAGCGGTTAGAGAACGTAACATTCCGGTGCACCTCATCTCCATAGTGGAGAATATGTACAATGGGGCTAAAGCTGCTGTACGCACCCCGCACGGCTTGACGAAGAAGGCGGAGGCGATTAGGTTGGGGTACACCAAAGATCAGCCCTCAGCCCGCTCCTCTTCCTCCTGACTCTGGATGTCATGACAAAAGAACTCATGGAGGGACCATTGGAAATCATCCTCAAAGCTGACGACATCGCCCTGATAGCGAACAGCAGAGAAGAACTGACAAGGTGAGCGGTGGCAGGCTGTGCCCGATGGAAATGGGCTCAGGCTGAACGTAAAGAAGACCAAGTTCTTGAGCTCCGAAGAATGTACCGGACCCATCGGAGACCGCCATGGCCAGAGCATCGAAAGGGTCGAGGGCTTCCAGTACCTGGAGAGCGACCTAGCAGCTGATGGCAGCGTGGACCACGCAACGCAGCCTGGATGAAGTGGAGGGAGTCCACTGGTATTCTGTGCGACCGGCGGTGCTCGAGAACGCTAAAGGGCAAGGTGTATTGGGCGGTGGTAAGGCCTACAAATCTCTACGGCAGTGAATGCTGGCCTATCTGCAAGAACCATGAGAGGCAACTCCACTCAGCTGAAATGAGGATACTGAAATGGCCTGCGGCTGGACGCGACTCGACGGAGTCCGAAACGAGGACGTCAGGGCGGTCAAACAGATCGCTCCGATCCAGCTGAATCCACGAGAGCAGCGACTGCGATGGTATGGGCACGTATTGAGGAGGTCTGAGACAACCCAATAGGGAAGGCAATGAAATTCGAAGTAGGGGCAAGCGACCACGAAGAGCCCTAAAGAAAAGATGCAGGGACGTCATTAAGAGGGACCTCATTGAGTTGAAAGCCACGGCAGAAGATGCAGTGGATCGGAACAAGTGGCGACGTCTAACAAGAACAGCGGACTCTGCGTCGGCGCGAGACTAACGCTAGGGAGAAGAAGACAGTTGTTTTGACGGCAGCGCCTATTGCGCGATCGTCAGGAGAATTCAGGCCGAGCGGTGATATTTATGCTCAGGAGATCGAACTACGCAGGGAGACAAGTTTTTGTCCAATTCTGACCTTGGAGAAAAAAGTCGGTCAAAAACTGACCGTATTTCGTATGGCTGGTGCAGTAACCGTTAGATAGTGCCGGGACTTTTGTCCGAACGGGGTAGTGCCTGACACAGCGGTTGAAGGGGAAGTGCTGAACAGCTTATGGTCTTTATCACCACGGCGTGTCCTCTCTGAACAAACTGTTTCATTTCCTTCCTAGTTTGACTCGCTCTTCTGCTGATACTGTCTGGACTGTACTGAGTTTACTGATAGTTGCCAATGAATACCTCGCAGGAGTCCCAAATAGCCGAAAGCAAATTGCACAAAATATGAAATTATTTGCCGCTCGACTTACAAACAATCATGGTCGCTGCAACTGATTGGGCGTAGAACGGGACATGGCTTAGAGCGCAGCCAGGGCAGGTTCCCCACCAACTGTAGCGGACTCAGGTTGGCACTATTGCTGGAATAAGGCAGCCTTGGTTGTGCTCCAATGCACACCGCGTTGCACGTCTTATCGTTTGAAGGCCATGACTGTAGAATCTATTGAACCAGCACCATGAGTGCTCGCATGTGAGGGCCTGAACAGCTTTTCCGCAAAAAGTTTCGTGGTTTTCATAAACAGCTTCTCTTCCCGCGGCAGTTCCAATAATGTGGCGGCGCAGGGAATCTTTTGTCCTCAAGCTTAATGGTCGAACGTTTTCACGCGGAACTTCGAGGTAGAAAAAAAACCATTCCTACGAAAGCTTTGGAAAATCACTTATCTCTGAGCCTAGTCACTGCATCTTCAGAATCGTCACATACCTAGGATCCGAGAGCCTTTGGCAATCTTTTTGACCTGTGGGTTCGAGTCACCGAAACAAATAATGGACCGTACGAAGTTATCGAAACGGCTGGACGGCTTATTTTCTCCACTATCACATCCACAATTTTGGGTTCCTATACAAAAGTGATTGAGCGTAGACTGTCAGCTGCTGCAGACTTTCGCAAATGCTGTAATACTAAGTAAAGGCGCAGTTCGGCGACGGAGAGGAGGTGAGGGGCACTTTGCACTTTCGTTGCTTCACTGGTCCGGTTTACAAGTCTTAGTTTGGTAAAACCTGTGAACTTTTGTGAAGCTGGAGCAAGCTCGTCAAGCCATCATGGTAAAACCTGCCAACACAAAAAGAGGCTGTCTAGGTGGTGCATCACGTTGATGGGAAGTAGCAAAAGTGCAAAATGCCCCCCCCCCTCTCCTTCGCCGCCGAACTGCGCACCAAGTAAATGGCGAATAAGTGCTCGCGCTCTACGGATATGAAGGGTGACTTGACCTTTTCACTGTGGAAGCAATGGTAGACGGCTTGCTCTCGTTTCAAAAAGGGTCGATGCACCTCGCGAAAAAGAATACTGTGCCCACAGTAGGCGCAGCGTGGCGCCTTTTCCAACCAAGGACACCGTTATAGCCCCTACCAAGGCGCCCAGACGCAAATCGCAATCGTCCGCCCACAAATGGCCGCAGAGTCACATATGAGGTACAATCAGGCCACGCTGTACGTTGGGGGATCCCAGCGGAAGAGGTGTATTTGTTCGCTGGGAGGGAGGAGGGCGTCGTATTCTGAGAACATTTTTTATAGTTGATTTTTCTTGATTAACGGGCGCTATGAGGAATTGTACTTGCTCGTTGTCACGAGAGAGCGGGCTCGTACTTGCCTTTCAGAGGAACTTTCGGCGTTCGGGAGAACTTTCTCTCGATTATTGACTTTTTGCGGTTTTTCCCGTTTCACATGTGCTATAGACCCTTCTCCCTCCGACACAGGGTACATCGTTGTTGGGATATCCCCAACAGGGGGGTGGTCGTATTTGGGCTGAGAAAAATTTATTTTGGTAGTTGATCCCCCCCCCCCTTCCCCGCTCGACGCTCGATTCGATGAGGAAGGACAGAAGGCCGGAGGGGTGTCGTACCAACCCCCCAAAAAAGGGGGCAGGGTCATACGGATCCGACAAAAATCCTCAACCAGTGATGTGCCGTGCTCCACAGCAAAATTTTGAGGAGGGGAGATGGAAAATTCCGGGAAATTCCGGAAAACCTGGAAAATTTTAGGAAGTTGGGGGAATCTAGGAAAGTGACAGAAAGGGTGGGGGAGGGGGGAAGCGGGGTCGTGTTACGCACTATAGACAACGTTTCTTTTCCCTCCCTTTTGGAGCAAAAATGTAATTTTCGCTTGATTTAATCGGTGGCCGTCCGTTCCTCGTTATCTCGTTCTGCGTCATCAAATATTACAATCAATATGTCATCAATACTTCAAGGATTACAATTGTTCAGAAGTTATGAGTCGTAGGTGATTCACATTGGTAAAATGTCACAGGCACTTTCTATCTAATCGTGAACATTTTTCTTATTGGGAAAACTAACTATCAGACTGGAAAAAAAGTCCCGCAATACCTTAACCAAACTTTCGGACCAAATTTAACTTCATTAAGCGACACCTCCAATCTACAATGTAAATCACCCAATAACTAGGGCAAATGCCCACCTTCCTCACAGCGTCTTGATTCCACACTTGTAGAAGATCTACGACAAGTACGAGAGGTGGACATCATTCTCGAGCAGACGTTTATTTTGGAAATCTTTGCGCATCTGACAAATCAACGCAGTGTCAATGAAACTGGAACAAAACAAGAATTCACGTATCTCTCGATACGAGATGGCTCTGCCGGTCTGTATTTATTAGGTTCATGTTCCATGGATCAACATTTCTATGTCGCTGCGCTCCTGTTGAAAAGACGAGTACGGGGCGCATTCCAGAGAGACGTTAATCAGCGCTTCTAACAAGGGAAGCCTGCCAAATTACCAACTTTGAATGGACACCTGGGTAGATCAATAGTCCGTAACGCTGTTTACAGATGTAGCTGTCGAAACTGCTGTAAATGGCCATATAATCTCCTGTTCTAGAGTTCTGTTCACCGGTTTTATGTCATTTCGAAGCTGTTTATTTTTCCGCTTTATTTTCAGTCACTTTCGTGGGAAAGGTATTTGTCTTGTTGGCGTTAATAATGCCGCATAACTCCCTTGTTTCATAAGATATATCGAGTTCGATGGAAGATGTAGCGCTGTGGGCCCAAAATGAATGTCATATTCGTGATCAAGACACAGGATAATCCCATGGCCAACGTTCCAGCAAAACTTTCTGTGGGGGTGTTGGGGCAGTAGTGCTAGTTCCCTGTAACCATTCTATCAGGGCAATCATTTTTTCAGCTACGTGGAAATGGCTAAACTCGCTTCCATAAGATCTGAAATGCACAATGCTGCCCCGAATTTCTTAAGGAAGGGGCAGAACTTTTTTCTGTTGGACTTCGTGTTTTCCAGCGCTCACTCAACAGCGTCCAGTGACGACTTTTACCTCCCTCTTACTAGTGGAGTCTTTCATGTCGAAGAAGTTTTTCAAAACGTTCCTCATAATATGTAGGCGTTTGTGGGAGTCACAGATTAACCAGAAAAACAAGATTTGTTCCCGCTGAGCAGTCCCAAGAATGACAAAAAGGGTTGAAAAGCATTATAGAGGAAAACATGTTAAACCACCTCATGGCGTTGTATACCACTTTCCTCAGAGCTCTCAGCATCAGAGGTGTCCGTCATGTATGCAATGAAAACAAAATGAAGCGCTTTGAAAGTAATGAAAATGGACCGGGATTTACTACAGGTGGCGTGTTCATGCAGTTTCCCAATGGTCTGATTGTGTGCTTAGTAAAGAGGTGGTTCGCTGGCAGTGTCAAGGTATTGTTTTGATTCTTCTGTGGAACTTGTGGCAGTGCAAAACTACTTGTGACCGTGTGGGTATCAACTTCTGGCATTACTGCGACGGCTCAGCAAAAGTGAACCTCGTCTCTTCTTCTATAGAAAGCCCACGTCACCCAAAAAGCCCCCTAAGGTATAACACTTCGTAACTTGGAGGACCCTTTCGTCCTCACTTTACAATTTCCTCGCTCTGGTCGCTGCGTAAAGCCTTTTTCATAGGAGGTGCCTTTATAAAACCCCATCAAGCTGCACATACCGTCTCAGACGCCCACCGCGCCCTCCCGCCCTTTCCGGGTCATCGAACCTGATGCTCGTATTGCTTAATTTGCGAAGTAAAATGTAAAGCGAAGAGATTAGTGTGAAGCGGCCGCGGTGCTGTATGGATATGGAAGAACATATATGCAGCCATACTTACCGTAGCAGTTACTGGCACGATCTTCTTCTCCCTAGCGTTAGTCCCGCGCCGTCGCAGGGTCCGCTGTTCTTGTTAGACGTCGCCATTTGTTCCGATCCACTGCATCATTCTGCCGTGGCGTTCACTTCAGTGAGGTCCTTCTTGATGACGTCCCTCCATCTTTTTCTTTGGGGTCCTCGTGGTCGCTTGCCTTCCACTTCGAATTCCAAGTTTTCCTATTTGGGTGCTCATACGCTCCTCAGTACGTGCCCATACCATCGCAGTCGCTGCTCTCGTGTTTTCAGCTGGATCGGGCCGTCTGTGTGACCGCCCTGACATCCTCGTTTCTGACTCTGTCGAGTCGCGTCCACACCGCACGCCCCATCTCAGCATCGCTCATTTCAGCTGAATGGAGCTGCTTTCATGGTTCTTGCAGATGGGCCAGCACTCACTACCGTAGAGCATTGTAGGCTTACTACCGCCCGGTATACCTTTCCCTTGAGTGTTCTCGAGCACCGCCGGTCGCACAGGATTCCTGTGGACTCCCTCCATTTCATCCAGGCTGCGGTTGATTCGGGCTTTCACCGCCTGATCCACGCTGCCATCAGCTGATAGGTGGCTCCCCAGGTACTTGAAGTCTTCGACCCTTTCGATGTTCTCGCCGTGACGGTCTACGATGGGTTCGCTACACTCTTCAGAGCTCAGGAACTTGTTTTCTTCACGTTCAGCCGGAGTCCATTCGCACGAGCACATCCTGCCACCGCTGCACCTTGTCTTGAAGTCTCCCGTGCTCTCGCTATCAGGGCGATGTCGTCAGCATAGAGGATGGTTTTCAGTGGTCCCTCCATGAGTTCTTTTGCCAGTGACATCTAGAGTCAGGAGGAAGAGGAACGGGCTGAGGGCTGATCCTTGGTGTACCCCAACCGTGATTTTTACCTCCTTCGTCAAGCCGTGCGGGTGCGTACAGCTGCATTAGCTCCATCGTACATATCCTTTTACTATGGAGACCAGGTGCTCCGAACGTTACGTTCTCTGAGCGCTTTCCAGAGTACAGGCCTTGGCAGGCGGTCGAATGCCTTCTCAAGGTCCAGGAAGGCTAGTAGCAAGGTCGCCGCTTCTCTCGGTACTTCTCCATCAGCTGTCTGGCGATGAAGATGGCGTCAGTGTGGACCTTTCGGGCATGAAGCCGAACTGTTCCTGCGAGATAGGGACAAGTTCCCTCAGCCTAGTGTTGACCAGGCGCTCGTACAGCTTCATGGTATGGAGAGTCAGCTTGATGCCGCGGTAGTTGGAAGCACTCC
Organism: Cooperia oncophora; assembly: GCA_036418165.1. Taxonomy (NCBI): domain Eukaryota; kingdom Metazoa; phylum Nematoda; class Chromadorea; order Rhabditida; family Trichostrongylidae; genus Cooperia; species Cooperia oncophora. Next base: position 6,688 of record MU912142.1, on the reverse strand, counting down.
ATCGCGTCCCTTTCTGTTATGAAGATGGGAACGATTGTGCTGCTCCTCCACGCATTCGGCATCCTTCCTTCAGCTGTTACGTTGTTTAGGAAGTGCGGTGAGCCAACTCACCCCATGCTCTCCAAGGGCCTTCCATGCCTCTATCGGTACCCCGTCTGGCCCGCCACTGCTTTCCCAGCTTTCATTCTCCTTAGCTCCGGCGACTTCATCCTTCGTCCAGGGAGTGATGGACCTGCCGTCGCCTCTATCTGTGGGCTATCCTTGCGAGGGAATTCTTCGTTCAGAAGTCCCCCGAAGTATTCTTCCCACCTCTTCCTGACTTCGGCTGGTTTCCTGAGAATGGCCCCCGTTGCTGTTGCTTCACAGTCTTTACGACCCTGATGTCCTGAGCCTGCGCGATGCCGAGCTTTAGCCAGGCGGAAGACGAACTTGTCCCTTCTCGGCCTTCCAGCTTGTCGTACAGGGCGTCCATTTCCGTATTCTTGGCCTTAGCAACGGCCGCCTTAGCGAGTCGCTTGCAGCTCTTGTAGGCAGCGTAGTCATCTGGGCTCCGTGTCTTTTGCCAAGCGTTTGTATGCTTCCTTCTTCTGGCTGACGATCCTCTGGACTTCCTCGTTCCAGAACCAGGCTGCCTTGTCTCCTCGGATACCGCTCTCGCGTCTCTCCCAGGACTTCTTTTGCGCACTGTAGGATGACCTCTGATCCGTGGCTCCAGGTGTCCTGGACTGGCCCATGTGGGTCCGGGAGCCCAGCCTCCAGTATCCTTCGGCCGAGGCTATAACCTTTCTGCGTTCGCATTTTTCCACCAGCGAATCCTTCGCTCTGTTTTCACTCTCGCCTTCTTGGGAGGTCTAATCGCGATATCTGCCAGAGAGGTCTGTGCTGAGGCGCCCAGGTCTTCCCCAGCAGTACCTTGACATCCTTGACAGTTTTGCAGAGACGACTCTCTCACCAGGACGTGGTCGATTTCCGTTTGTCTCCCTCCACTGCTGTAGGTTACCTTCTGAGTCCTCCTCTTTCGCGAAGAAGGTGCTACAGATTGCTAAGTCGTGGGCTGTAGCTAGGTCAAGGATCCTTTCTCCTTCAGCAATTTCTCGCTCCTATTCATTGACCTCCGTGCACCCTTTCTAGGTCTCTTCTATCATTTCCCACGTGGCCATTCAAGATCCCCCAGCTATGGTGAGTAATCGTCTTCTGGAACCGATCTTATGGCGTCGTCCAGGATAAGGTAAGAACTCATCCTTTTCCGCCTCGGAGCAGCCGGATTGTGGTGCGTACACGTCATACTGTCCAGTACCCATCCATCGTGTCCATTCTCACTCCCATGATCCGGTCACTGATTCTGTTCCACGAAAGAGGACGCAGTCCTTTAGGGATTCCGTTACCGCTATGCCACGCCATTCCGTTTGGTGTCTGCTCCATTGTAGAAGAGTTTGACACCTTCTCCAATCTGCGCGGGCCTTTGCACCTTTCCATCGCGTTCCTGAAGGCATAGGACTTGGATGTTCCTGCGCCTCATGAGGTCGGCAACCTCGCGAGACTTCCCGGTAAGCGACCCCACGTTCAGGGTCCCTATTCGAACCTAGCTTCTTTGACCAGGTCGTTCACTCCTCGGTAGGCCCTCGCATACTGACCACAGAACCGGGCGAGGGTTCTGCGCGCCACTTCCGGGTGACGTCCTGAGCTTTTACACTGATACTTTTGCGACTTGTCATGATTGTTGTGACGCGGTTTTCTCCATCAGCCGGCCTGTCAACCTGGCTGACGCTGGTAACGTCTCCATTTTTGGCAATTTTTTGCAAGGCATGGTTTGTGCCTCCGCAGGGATTGTACTCGTGACCTACTTTAGCGTGGCTGCGAACACGAGCCGCCTTTCTTAACCACTCGGCTATCCCTGCCCAGTTAGCTGGCACGATGCCCACAGAAAACTCGTCTGAAGTTACTGTCTGAGTCATAAAGAATGAAGGATTTTCTTCGCAGGTTTTTGACCGTTTCACTTCGTTTTTTCGCCATTTTCCCCACTATGTAGCACCGTGCTAGTATTTCAGACCGAGTACCGAATTATCGTGCCACGTGCTTCTAAGGTTGGCTCTCTCATACCGTATTCAGGACCTCGTCTCTTAGTTTTCCAGTTCACGGGGTACGAGCGCGCTTACTTCGGGTAAATCGGTTTAGGCATTCTCGAAATGTTAGTGAAAAAAGTCTATAACTGACGTCTGAATACTGCTTGGTGACTGCATTGGCTTATTGGTACACATCAATCAGCTCGAAAAACGTTGTGTTCCATATTATTTGGACTGTTACAGGGCTGTTATTGGGCTCCCTTATGAGGCCGAACTACCGCAGGAGTCGAGTTCCCAACAAAGTCGATCACCATTCCGAGTCAAGTTCCTAGGTTATTGTCTCTAGGAACTGCGCACACAAACTGACACTACAAGAGATTCTGGAAGTGGATTTCTGGGAGCTCTGAATCCTTGCTTCTTCTAATTCCCGCAGTGGTAAGATGTACATATGGAGTCACGTCGTCATAAAGTGCTTCCCAAGGAGCCGAAGGATACTCGAGAACGACTGCCGACATGGTCTGGTCCTCTAACTCCTTTTCAAATTATGTCAGACGACGCGATCTGCCATTTTGAATGCAAATCTTACAGAAGGGCACACTGTAGCCCACACTGATAATTCCGCGTGGTAGGACCATGAAGGGATCGAAGTGGAAGGAAAAGAAGGTAAAGCCCGGGAACAAGCTCAAGTCAAGCCGTCATCCCGTGGATTCCACGGTCCTTGAGGACGACCTCAATACTGAGAGCCAGCGAACTTACTGATACTTAGTCGCGACGCTGTGTTCTTTCCGACCGTCTGCAGGACGTTATGTGCACTGGAGACTGAGACTTTTCAAGGGAGTCTCGGTCCAGGGGTGACATGTCGTGCATCCTACTTGCCATGTTGCTCTAACAAACCGCCACCTTTTCGCTCGCTGAAAAAAAAGCTCCGAAGATGAGCACCATGAAAATTGCACTGACAAACTGCTTTCAATGGAAGCCAGCTCCGAGTTACCTTGCAGTTTACGTTTTTCTCAATCACAATGCGCTGGCCTGAGAACGTTAAAGTTGTATGTTCCATAAGTGCAAATGCTAAAGGAAAAAAGCTAAAATGTCCTGCAGGTGGAGTAGGAAATGGAAATATGGTTCTCGTGGGACTTTTCTTACATTTTTCTGATTTTCGGACAAAACTCGACCGTTGCTCCTCTGATTTTTTGTACCGGCTATATTTCCCGTATAATCACGGTACTGACCCGGGCGATCTAATTTACCCGTCCTGTACGTCCCAAGCTTTATCAGCAACTTACGGGCCCACTTGCCCGGTCGCTCCCAACTCCCACCTATTACAACATTACAACATGAATAAACTTCATATTTATTGACTCACGTGTTAGCGGTAACCATCTTCCGACTGTCCTTATGTCCTACCGTAGCTGGACTGACCATCCATCTGCCATCTGTCCTAGCGGTAATCCTAGCGGTAAGTGGCGCTCTGCGGCTACAAGCTGCAACCCGCAGCCGGCCGTGCCCTCGGGTCATAACAGGCACGGGCCTGAGCCAGAGCTCCGCCAGACGGAGCAGTGTGCCCGACCACACTGCTGTACAGAGTGCAAGCACCCTGCAGAACAGTCCGGCATTATGGCGGCAGAGCGGGTGCCCGCTGGATCTCTCCTTCTGGAGGGAGAGAAGCACACCGACTGGCTCGCAGCAGCCCTTATATAGGCTCCACTGGGGGCGGGACGGCGGCGCGGCCTTCGGCGTCGCGTCGCGGCTTTGCCCGCGTAGCGCGCCAGAGCCCAGGCGCACGGGACCCCGGCCACGTTGTCCCGAACCGCGACACGCACAGTATCATCGTCCTACTGTATTGATGGGATTTCAAAACCAGTTCTGCCCTCCCCGGAATATCTAGCCACTGGCCTTCTGGCAGTGGTTCACCCAGAGACACCTGCTACTTATCCATTCACAATCATTGTTCAACAAGTCCGTGTGGCCGGAGCGGGAGAGAATTTATAGGCCGTGTACACATACCCTTCCCTTTGAGTATCTGTCAACCCATGAGAAAACATTCGACTGAACTTCAATACTTTCTTAAGGGAATGAGCACCTCTGCCATTTGCAATTTTCAGAACAGTCAAGTCTAAGGACTAGATAGGGAGTTGATTCGTACTTACTGGTTTCAATCAAGGGACGCGGTAGGTCCAAATACAAGGCAAGTGGCCTCCCTGGACGAAGTTTTCTCCCAGACAGAAGTCACTCAAGCGCAAGCGATCGGGCCATTCCAACGCCGCCTATAGAAGGTAGTATCAGGATATCAGGACCGAACACTAACCTAATTCCACGTACGGCTCCAATCACGCTGTGACTTGTGGAGGTTAATTTAGCGAAGTGTAACGGAAATGATGATTTTCAAAAAAAGCAACTTTGGCTTGCTCACTTAGCACACTTCCCATAGACCACATGACTGGATCTCAAAATAGCTGCGAAAAGATTTGATACGAGAGTTAAAAAATTTCACGAACTTCTGGGACAATCTAATAATAAGCTGCTTCCTTGGAAATCTCATTTCCAATTAATCCTAGAAATCGGGAAGGACTTTCCGAACGACCCGACGGTTTAGCTTGTGGGTGCGAATCACAGCGATTTCTCGTTATTCAGTTTTGTTATAAGTTGCTTGTCTGTAGGAAACCACCAGATTTCGTGCTCATAGGATTTATTTCCGCATCCTGTTCTGGTCTACCGGACCGCTTTCTCGCAAGATTTTTTTAAACAAGAAGAGAGGCGGTGTGGCAAGAAGAGAGGCGGTGTTTACCGTTTGTGACAGACGCCAGTCATACTATCGAGTGGATGGGGCATTCGTGTTCAGGAGTTGAACCAAATCCCGTGATAGAACTACGGGCTAGTCGTCTTGCCGTAGCAAATTTCGATAAAAGCCCGGCTGGATTGTGAAATCTGACAAGGTAAGGTAAAGTACAATACCGCCCCTAATTTTTGGAAAAAAAGGCGGATCAATCCGCCGCAGACCGCCGCAAAGCGCCCCGAAGCGCCGCACTGCCATAACTTCTTTCAAAAAGGGTTATGGGAGAAGCAAAAGATACATTTAGATATCTGCGTGGCGAGTCTAACGGTGTATGACCCGTCGGATTTCGTTAAGTAGGTCATCAGCTTCTTCCTGAAAACCGGTCCGATTCCGCTATAGGTTATAACTCAGTTTGTGTGAACTTTTCGCTTATAGATTCCTACACGGTCAGACTGACAGACTGAGCTCGTCGAGCTCTATAGGATAGCGTTCTGAAAAACTGGAAAATTCGAAAATTTATCAGTGCTCCTTATCGAAGTACCCGAGGATACTCGTTAGCGAGCGAGTCTCGCTATAATTGTAACCACAGGGTAGTCGTTGGGAATTAAATTCAGGAATTGAATAATGTACAGTGTCGCGTAAGAAGTGATTAAAAGTTAGATGTTTGTTTTTCCAAACGATACTGATCATTACGGTACCAATTTTGTGGAAATGGACGGGTTTCGCTCGATGTCATTTCCGGACAATGTAGCCTTTTCAGTCCGAAAAATCTCGAGCACTGGTTCAGTTCGGAACACAAGAGTTCAGCGGGCCCAAAATGTAGAGCCCTGTTTTCCACAAAGTTCGGGATTCGAAAAATGAAGTAAAAAGAAGGGTTCTCAGCTAATTGAAGTGATGACTTCGTGCAATTCCAGAACAAGTACTCAATTTCCAATTCTAGAACAAGAACTCAATTTCCAGCATTTTCAAAAAGGATTTCTGGCCCTCTGAATGGCCCCATAAATTCCATAAAAAAAGCTTCATGCAAAAGGTTTTGAGCTCTCTAGGAACATAATGGAAAACAGTGGTATATTTTAGAGTGGTTGGTGTTACCGCGTGCCAACTTCGAGACTTCATTTCAGAGCAAAATTTTCGTGTTTTCCATAGGAAGAAAATCCCAACCAAAGTTGCACTATTGGAATCCCCATGAAAAATGCTATCTATTTATATGAAACACCTTCTGAAACTTTCTCCAACTTTCGCAGTTTCCTCCGGCCATCTTCCTTGTCAGCGATCAATCGACCTCCTAAGTAGTTCGTCGAGGTGTCAGGGCATTGTATTGATCAGTCTTGATAATTTTATCCACCAACATGGTCTCTTCTGTTCACTAAAAAGATTCGTGAGTACTACCGTCCTAGAAAATGTTTCTCTTATTTCAAATCTGAATTTTCATCGGAATTTCAAAAATTTCGTTCTTCGAATTATAAATGTCTCCATCACTTATTAATATTTGTTTTCATTGATCTGATACCCTTAATGATCCACCAGATCATGGAGAGTTACTAAAAATAGTTTAGCTGAATTCTTGTACTTGAAGACAATCGAACGATTTCAAGATGTGCATTAATGTGACCTGTTTAAACAGTTCTGGATTTCCGGGAATCGCCATAGTTTTGCGTTCACAAGTTACCTACCATTTTCAAATGGGTACCTACCATTTTCATACCACTAGAATTTTTTCACTTTCTTACTGCACAATGTATTGTAATAGTTGTTCTCCATCGTTATCGTTTGCACAAAGGTCTCCAGCCGATCGCATCAATCGATCTCGGCGGTACCTGCATTTATACTCCTCATCATTACGGACTGTCGG